>CAJPEV010002619.1:29702-41490 GCA_905338385.1 Darwinula stevensoni
GGAAGTGGGTCAAGGACCATAACAACACCATAATTTTTTTTGTCCCCACAATTTACAGGTATTGAACCATAAGAAGTATCGGTATTGTCGAGAGACATTTCTGCAATACTGATTCGACACGCCAACATCGTCTACATTCTACGAGGGTGGATTTTCAAAGCTTGTTCATTTTCAGTTTTCACGAGATATTATTCAAAGTTGATTCAACGTTAAGACCATTTTATTGAAATGGGAAACAGTTTAACGCAAAAATTTCATGTGTCACGTTCTGCCGGCATTGAACTCTTGACGTCCTCTCATTGCCTCCTCATTTTCTTGATCTTGATGATGGACTAACATGACTGTTATATCTTACCGTTGCAGAGTGTACCGGTTTTTTTCCTTAGACTTTGAAAGTACTCCAGTGAGTGCTATGAATCATGATTCCATGTGAGGCTTCCTTTACCGGATCAGAATCCTGGCCGATTTGTTCAATCACACACATAGTCTTGTGTAACAAAGGAGAAACATGTTATATTTCATGTGGTTTCTCCTAGCACCCTACAAAACCACTTCTTGGAAGAAGGTGGATGAGACGGAGCTTTAAAGAAGCTTGAATCATTCTCTTTTCACCAAGACAGATGCCAGAACTCATGCCTATACTAAAGTCAAGAATTAAAGGATGTTTCCTCAAACCGATAGGTTACTAACTGGTGCCTCGTTAGGTCAGTTTACAATTTCAATCAGACAATTACAGGATATCCGAGGTCTTCCCCTTAGATGAAAGCGGGAAACGAGTGACTATGGCAGCAAAATTTCCGAGGACTCTTTCCTGAAGATTTAAGGGGAGAATAGTTGAATCGATGATTAGGCATAATCTCGTGTCAGGTGGTGCAAGCAATTTGCTTTCGAGAATATCAAAATGACTGTTAAACCATCAACCATCTTCTCGCGTTGAAAGTGTGGTTGTTAACAAGCATTATACATTGCCATGCTGATAAGGACTCGCCAGTCTAAGGTCTAAATGACAATTCAAGCTGTTTGCCGGGTATTTAGAATAGGCATTTCGTTGCGATCGGTGTGAGCTGTGTCATGTATTGAACATCGGTTCAACTTGAGTAGACTGAGTTCTCAGGTCTGAGGTCTGAGGTCTTAATGGTAAAAAACAAACGAAGTTGGGGCGTTTTTGTCCCTGGTAGAATGGAACGGAGATGCAGGAAGATCATCGCCATTGGGTTGAAACTTTCTCCATTCCCCTTTCCCTCAATTCTTCCCTCAAATATCTATTGTTGGCGCTTGTTTCCTGGACCTCTGACAACATTGTTTAGCTCTTGCATCTCGCTCTTGAGCACTTCCTTTGAAAAACCTTATAGACATCCATGGTGCATCGTGCACTAATTTGTAACTTGCTTTTTCTATCATAGATATCTTTTTTTAATCAGAATGCATATTCCCTGGCTGCATACCCTGGCATCCCTGGCTGTTTGGCGAACGTTGGCTGCGAAAGGGAAAAAGTGGGCTAACATCGCAGTGGACTTGCCAATGTTTGCCCCACATTGGCTGCAAGAGGGGAGAAATGGCCTAACGTTTGAGTGGGCTGCCCGTGGTGGCCTCACATTGGCGCAAGAGTGGCAGCCAACATTTGTCATGACTCAGGATGCGACAGCTCTCTCAGTTATTTGAACAAAAGCTTCCCACAGCTGATGCGAGATGGCAACTATGCAGCCACTATTTCGATGGGATCAGGGAGTGATTCATTAATTTAAGACCCCATTACCTTCTTTGCGGTATTTAATACTTTTCCATAAAGTACGTGAAGGAAGACACTCGAATTTCCCAGTTCATTTGTTTAAATAGATTAAGCAGTCCAAACAGACTCTTGTTAAACGTGGAGAAAGCATGATTTAAATTGGGATTTCGCTTGATATAGGGAGGATGAAGAGGAATTTCCTTTTTTGATTTTTGAAGCAGCGTCTGGTTACCCTCTTTGAGGTTCGAGTGTGATTAAACGTCCCAGGCTGGCCGGACAACCCCTTCCATAGCGGACGAAGGGCCTATTGGGGCTCAAATCCTGTTATGGAAAGCGAAGGCCTCAAAAGATGACAATCGGAGGAAATGCTATTCCTTGGAGTACTTCCAGCCGGACAGGTAGAAATTCAGTGGCAAGGTTCCCGGTAGGGGAACTGAACAATTACGTACGGAAATACAATCGCAATCGAATCCTTTAATCCCTGGAATGTCATGGCGTACGTCGGCATTGGACGTTGGCCCAACGTAGGGCAGTGGGACAAGCCTAGGAGAGACCAACGTTTGGAACCAACTTTGGGCCCACATCGCAAGAAGTCGAATTCCACCATGGGCCCACCGTTGGCCCAACGTGGGGGTACTGCTGGGGTTGATTCGAATTCGAAAAACCAAGATAGAAAGATAGATTTATTGGAGGAAATTGGCGAAATCACAAGAAGCAAAGCACTGGCGAATGAAACATTTGTTGGCTAATTTCAGGAATTCTGAAGGTTGAGCTGTGACACCCAATACCGAAAGTAGCCCATGAATAATACCTGATTTGGGTTCGAAGCACTCAATAATATTTGAATAAAAACAAAAATGCTCCAGATAGACGAATATTACTTAGTATTGGTTGCGAGATGTGTGCCACGCGACATGCGTTTCTCATGAGAAGCGAAATAACTGGTTGTACTGGGCAAAATATTATGAGAAATGTATTTTAAAAAGCCAGAACGCCGTAAATAGTTCACAAATGCAACATTGAAAGTTTAAAACACAATATACACATATTTTCAAGGAATTCGGCGGAAACTTCGAAATGGAATTTCTTCCTGATGGATGCATAAATTGTTTGCATTCTTCTCTTTTATTAGATTTTCCATTTTTTATGCAGCACCAGCAGATGTCACTGTTGGCCCAAATAGGCTGTAGTATTTGCATGGAAATGGGACAAAGTCTCCACGAAAAAAAAATTAAATTCAAGCCGGACAGGGATTACTCGTAGGTAATGCACGAGTATCCATGCATCTCTCTACATAAATCCTTCCATTCCTCGAGACATCAACATATCGTTAGATTTTGAGTGACCCTTACTTCGTTATATAAAGTTTACTTTTGGAACCGTTAGGGCCACCGTTACAAAAAAAGGAAAATTCGTGACTTCCAGAGATGCATTGAAAATTCGAAGATGTATGCTTTGTATACTTCGTGCCACATCAACCTTACGCCTCATCGGAAATTCTGCTACAGCTTGAATTGAATCATGACGATGAGATAGGTGAGGACAGCACCGAAGACCTGCAGGGATCAATTGTTTACCATATGTTGAGATGACGATGAGGCACAATAGAAAGAATTGGCATGAGAACTTACGGACATTAGCATCCTCCGGTTAAAGTGGAAATAGCCCGCTCCCGACAAAGTAATGGTATTTCTGATCAACTGGTTCAAGAATAGCGATATTTGTTCTCTTTCCTTGAAATTCAGCTTCAAAGTCTCCACTTTCATCAGGTGCTTCTTTGCTTGCATGGCCTGTGACGATCCTCAGAATAAGATGTGCAAAACAAGTATTGCTCGCTAATGCAAACATGAGACTCACAGTTGCATTAAGACTGTGGCTGTGCTCCACGAACCAAACGACCCGGATCATATGCAGGATCCCAATAAGTCCAGCCGAGACAGCTTCGGAAATCCGGAATCCCTCTTTCAATAAATCAAAACTAATATTTTAAAAAATGAAGTAATGTGTTCATTAATTACAGAGAACTAACAGTGTCGTTTCGTACTACAAACGTACAACTGTTTTATCTTCTACTTGAATATTATTTGATGACTGTTCCGAAGTCCCCTGAGATGAGTTTGGTAATGTCTCTTATTTTCCACCACATGAGCATGGCAAGTGGAAAAGCTGAATCAAGAAATATGGTTCACATCACAATTAATCTACGTCGTGGTATTTCATCTCACTCCATTCTGTGCATCTTGCAACTTATGAACTAGCCACTTTGGTCTGATGGAAATTAACTCATGCCAAGCGCTGCATGGATAAGCATTTTTTCTGGAAATTTTTCAATGGTTGCATGTTAGTCTGACGCTGTTAAAGTATGGAAAAGAAATAAACATTTCTTGGCAAATTTATTACTGTATCCAACTATTTTATTGAAACTGTCACTCTGCCTGTTCACGATATGTTTCCAAAACATTTCATTTACTTCATTCAGAATTTCAACATTTACGTTTGTCCGAATTCGTCGCTCTGAGGCGAAGCTAAACGAAGTAATTAGAAATAAGTATTATTATGGATATGGACAATAGCTCATGCTGGTAGTGGAATGGAAAACAAACCTGGTTTTTATATTCTACGCCATTAGATTTCGCATTGGATTTCCCTTCCTATGATTCAGAACCTACCTGTGATTCATTACTTAGGCGATTCTCTTCCAACATATAGTTTTGTTGAGCCTCCTTTGAAATCATGGGAGATGAATTAATTGGTATCAAAAAGGAGATTACCCGACTTCTTCCTAATTGTTGTCCTCTCAAGAAAATGAGGCAAGAGAACACGTAATTCAAGGAAATGAGGCAATTGGAATGAGGCAATTGGAATGAGGCAATTCAAGGAAATGAGGCAATTCCCTCCATTAAATTCCAATGTCAAATTTCCTTTGAGTAATCATTGTTGCTTCATCAATATTAATATTTTTGCGTATTCTACGGACTGCTGTGAATGAACGTACTAAGCTACGTCAAGCGGAAGTTTGTGAAAATACGATTTAGTTCCATATTGTGCAATACTCGATTGTGCAAAAATCAACTAACCATTTATCCAGTTACAGAAGAGTCTGCTAATGCAATGCCACTACTCATCGAAATGGCAAGATATACTATCAGCTAAATAATATTGATAAAGAAGTCAACTGGGTGAGAATTTTCGGGTGATATCGCATGACATTGACGGGAACAAATGATATTTAATGGCCATGCAAGAACGATGAATTTCGGAAATACCAGCAAACAACGCTAAGAAGGATAAGTAGCAGTCGGAGACGGTTGCGGTGATGAAGAAAGCGATGGACAGGAGTGCCTGCCAGCATGTCAGTGCCTCCAGATGACCAAGTCCTCTAGAAACTTCTCTGTGTTTCAAACGCAGTGCTTCCAATTCTTCACTAATATCAACTTCTGTGAGCCACTCTGTAGCATCTGAATAATACAGGGTGTTTGAAAAGTCGTGTATTATATATTATAAAAGTATTATATGCATAATTTTTCATAAACTTGAATTGAGTATTAACTGAATCGAGAATTGAGAGATGCATTTTAGAATAATGTGTAGATAACGTTCAGCATTAATGATTTTTGTAAGTATTAATAATATGGGACCCCCCTATATATTTAATTCAATTGCTGACTTTTCACGCATTCCCAGTGAAATATCTAAGAGTTCTTGTTCATATATAGGGTTGTGTCACCTTTGAAACCCCCTGTACAATGCATATACAGTAATTCAATAAGGGGAAAAGGAGGAGGGTTTTCCGCTAATACTTCATGAGAGTAAAATTTTACTTAAATAAATTATTTCAGGACGTAGTTATACCTCAGAGCAGCAAACTGGTTCAAATTCTTAGTAAAGGCACCCAACGCACAGTTTAAGGGCATATCGGACTTTATGCGTGGGATTTTACATACGGATGAATCTCTAATGTCTTACTTAGAGTGTTTCCCTCCTGGGGACAATATTCCTTGGAAACACACCCTCTCCATTTCAAGAGTGCCAATGTGTCTTGAGAGATCATGGCGAGGACATTCTTGAAGAACTGCATGAAGAAGATGCTGAAACACACCCCACTCATGCTGATCCAGTTACAGCAGAAAACCACAGATGTCATCATAATGTCATGGAGGTGAACATTAACGATAGGGTCGGAATCACGAATAGCATCCGGGCCGAGTCTGAGAATGAGCATGGACGCTGCCGTCCCAAGGATCACAAAGATCATGCACTCAACTTCCACCCGCAATGTATCTCGGCTCCAGTTCTTCATCTCAATACGCCCCCAGGCACGCTGTTCCTGATGAATGGAAAACCTCAAAATTGAGCCGTTTAAAGTTGTGGACATTTAAATAATTAAAAAAAACGCATTCCCTAAGGGAAGTCTAAGATCATAGGCAATACTCTAATGACGCAAAAGACTCATTATCGAAATGAGAATGACCTTAATAAAAGATAATGAAATAGTTAAAGATTAGATTTCAGTTGAGCTGAAATGCAATGGCTTAGCTCGTGGTCTGAGATTTGAAAACAAAATAGACCCTACGTCGGCATCATGGCAAACCAGAAAATGCTAGGGAAAAAAGAACAGAGAAACCGAGAGCACTAGCATAAAACCTTGGAACATATTGGATCAAGTTGACATAAACGTCAGAACGAGTGCCCTGCAAATACATATGTCAACCTGATTTATAGATCTGGAAAAGTAGCTTAGAAATCGAGCCATCTACATGAAGAAGACCTTGAAAAGTTTCTTTTCTGTGAAGCTCATGACGAAATGAACATTATTTTGTTTCTTTCGTTTAAAAATGAAAATGTCTGTTGAAATTCTATGGGAAAATAGGTAAAGTCATGACAATTGAAACATTATTTTGACTCTTCTTTTGACAGAAAAGATGCTCTTGCGCAGGTTGAACACAGCCTGAAATAACTTTTAATTAGCTATAAGAAATAGCCAATTGGTTTCATGCATGCTCTACCTTGATGAAGACCCACATCTTGAGAAATTCAGAGGTTCGAGGCAACCATGTAACCCAAATGAGCGTGATCGTAACGAAGTTGTCGACCGCGAGGAGACATACGGTAAGTGCATCGGTGTCGAACACAGCCTGACTGAAGGCCTCCAGCAGACTTGGGATGAATGCCTGAAACGACACGATGTAGAAAACCGAGAAGAACACCACCAGGGCACACACATATAGAATATCCCATTTCTTCCACAGCTTCATCTTCTGGTAGGGAAATTGGATTGAGTCATCTGCGAGACGTCGACTCAAGCTCCATGGAAACATTCCAGAGATGCAATATAAATACACCACCACTTTGCTTTTTTTCACTATTTCTGGATACCGGAAAGGAGGTACAGCTGGGTCTATTGGTACAACAACATTGTCACGCTTCTTCATTATTTCCTCTTGCTTGAACACTGGCGGACACAGTATAACGAATGGTTCGGGTGGAAGAGACCCATTTTCTTAATGTTCGTACTGGCTGTGAAAAGCATTAGACTTAATGGTCACTTAGTACAATATTGACTTGGAGGTCATTCATCTTCCCGGAGAATTAATGTAAAAGTTGACGTTTCTTATTGAGTCATCCAAGGGAAATGCCAACGTCGTTTATCTTAGATTTCCTCATTTCTCATTTCCTCTCTCAATCATCTCTAATTATCCAACAAGTACCTGTCGTTGTGGCATCTCTCTGGATTTTTCTTCACCGTGAGTCATAATTAGCATGTAATAAATGGTTATTCATAAGTAGACACTTGAGGATATCCCTATTCCAAATATATTCTTAATATATTTGAAACACTCTCAGGTTCATCATGAATACCCTCCTTGGTATACTCTCTCACGTATTTCAAAATACTGAAGAGATGGAAATCTCGCTAAGAATCACAAGTCGATGATGGTGAAGAGTCTATATCGTAGAAAATCGATTAGCTTCTCCGCAGGTACAATGAATGACGAAAGTTTTCATTTTTTCAGGACCATTCTCATCATCCTGGTGGAAAACTTGTAAATTGTGCATGTTCTGGTGCAATTAAATTCAGCAGAATATTGCTATGAGCGTCAGAATTCAAAAAGGATATATTATGTAAAAATGATTTATTATGGTCTTTCCCTTCTTCTCCCTCATCCCCCCCCCCCCCCCCCCCCCCCTCAAAAAAAAGAATATATATGTATATATAATGAATAAACAAATACATTTTTGAGAGACCTGTCAATGAAGTATTAATCTCACTCCGCAAAAGAAGGAAATACTCCCAGTCAGACATAGTAAGGATATTTTATGCGATGGTCCCCAGGCACGGGAACTGTGCTTGGACTTCATACAATTTAAACAAAGAGATCGCTCCAATATTCCGATCGATGGTTGCATGAATTCTCAATGCGAAATTCTTGAACTTTCTGGCGTCGCTTGGGAACCATGAAGTCTAGTCTTCAATGGAAGTTCGGAGAGCGCTTAATATTAACTGTTTTTAGCGCTCTAAATTACGATCATCAAAAGATCCAATGGAAGGTTCCCAAGGATCTTCATTGCTCGATGGATGAACCTTAAATGGGACGTTCGCTTAAAAATCGCTAATGGTGCCGATATTACTCAGGCATTTCCGCATGCATGCTTAAAGGTACCGCGGATAAACAGCATGTGCGACCTTGAATTGGCGAGTGGCTTCATGCCTTTGATCCCCGGAAAGCGTCCTGGGTTCGAATCTGACTTTTAAAAATCTTGTTCTCAGGCTTGTTAGACTGTCATGCAATAGACTAACGAAATAGATACCAAGGCGTATGTGCTTCGAAATTACGTACAATTTCTGACAAAAAACCAAGGTTCTTTTCACCTGCCCATCCTCTGGCATTTCCTTTAATTGAAAATAAGGTTGTCAATATCACCAAGATCTGTCAACATATCTTCTAAGGATTTGTCTTTTCAATAGGAAGTGGTTCTCTTTGTCTAGCCATTTACTTCATGTTTGCTTAATGCTGTATTTCCTCATTTCGAAAGTGACCGATCGCGTCGATTGACGTCATGCAGCTATTAAATAGACATTAGGGCAGTAAAAATGTTAATCGGCTCGATCCAATTGGTACAAGAGATCAATTGTTATTGACGGAAGGTTGCGCCATTAGATAATTGGGCTACAGGGGTCCCTAGCTATAGCTTGGAATTTTTTTAAGCTAACCATTAGATGAAAGAAAAGGTTCTCTTTTTGGTGTTGGTGCTTCTTCCAAAAGAACGCCAGGTCACCATCAATAAACTCTCCTTTAATTCTTTCCAAATAATAGTTACCAAGAATTCCTCAAAATTTTAAGTTTCACTCATAGCAAAGGTACTGTATGTTCTACATATGTTTGCTGGATATCCGTCATGGACACACGGAGAATCACCGGTTGAACTTATGAAATATTCTATCAGAATATCATTGTGCAACGGCTTTGAGGCATCCGCTGGCTGTACTCCGGAGAATTGTAAAGCTTACAATGGCAATGCGAATAAATATTCATAGTACATTGACATAGTACATTGTAATGAATTTCTTTGACGCCATTTTCTCCGCATCAACACAAAGGGGAAATATCAACCTTTCTTCTGGAAAATAGTACATGGGAGTTCGTGCTTTTAGTGCATGTCTCTTTGGACTTCCAAAAACATCTCTCTACTTATACGAGGTCTGATCGAAAAATTCCAGTACTTTTAATCGTAAATTTCATTTCTAATAACTGCATTAAAAATAATTTTCCCCTTCAATATTTTCCCCCCTAGATGCCATGCACTTATCCCAACGCTCCTGCAACTTCTGGAAGCAGTGCTGGAAGTCCTGGAGTGTAAAATTCTTTAGTTGCTTCGTCGAAGTTTTCTTAATGCTTGCTATGTCTTCAAATACTTTTCCTTTCATGTGAAATTTAATATTGGGGAACAGGAAAAGGTCACACGGAGCCAGGTCCGGTGAATAGGGAGGGTGGGGCAGCACAGGAATTTCTTGTTTTTAGCCCAAAACTCTCGAATTGTGAGAGCAATGTGAGCTGGAACATTGTCGTGATGCAAAATCCAGGCTTCATTTTGGAAATGTTTGGGCAGTATATTTGTAATTTTTTCTCGCAGATGGGTCAAAACATTTTTGCAGTGAGCCTGGTTAACTCTCTGGCCTTGTGGGACAAACTCATGAGGCATCAGGATCATGATGTATGATAGACGAAGGGCACAGAGACGACCGTATTTCAACACTCGTGATTCGCGACTGGTTAATCCTAGCGCAAAGGAGGTTTCAACATGCGTGCAGCTACACCCCCCCCCCTCCCCTCTCTCAAATGCCAAAGTCCTCGCCTATTACCTAAAGCGGTTTTTTTTTAACAAGAAAGTACTGCAACTTTTTGATCACACCTCGTATTCCAATTTTTCATGAAGCGACCTATGATAGGAGGACTGCTCGCGTTATCATACTACAAGGCGAATCCCATGCGTGCTCATGATTACGGAAGATATCTGACGAACGTTGTCCGGAATGGGTCATTAGCTTCATCGACAGCAACAGGGAAACGAAGGCGCTCCAGGAGCAGACCACTTGCTTGTCCTGTCGCCATTTGCGATATGGAGCATCGAACGGGAGGGAGCTTTGCGACGAGTGTTTTAGGAAATTTAATAGGCGTATGCATTTCAAAGTAAATTACTTCACAATGAATTTTGCCCTTTTTGCGGAAGCATAGTGTTAGAAAAACTAGAGAAATCGATTCCATTCCGAGTACAATGAAAATTCATTGGCATTAAAATTTGCTCAACAAGAATTTCTTAAGGCATTGCTTGCGAATACCCGCCAAAAATTTCAAACGGACTCATAGTGGATATCCGACGGACGTACGAAGGCTGTTCCCTTGCTTCCTGAGTGCAATTGCTTACTTATCTTTTTTTTCATTTCTACTGTATATGTACAGGGTATGGTGAAAAAAATGTCAGCAAGTTTGCTCTAAATATATCCATTCCATAAGAGGTATACTCGCAATGCTCTCACTCTACACATATGAATATGGTTAATACTGTGTCGCAAATTTTCATTTGAGTTCACCCGGTAAAAGCAATAATTTCCGCAATTACTGAAAATTTTGATATGGAGTGTGGACAAATGCTCCTGTTGGTTATGGAGTGAATGAAACCTCGAGAGATGGCCTTTCCAATTGTCGTTAAAATGTCGAACTATTTCTCCATTTCAATCCAGTCTTTGGACTTGTCTCCCAAGTAACATAAGATATTCCGGCAGCTTTCCGGAAATGTTGATGAACAATGTTGCATCTATGTGTAAATGTCCACAACGTCAACGTTGCTCAAATGTTGCGAATTAACATTGCATTAACATTAACGAATTAACATTGCAAACCGTTACGTATTCATTACTTATACGTTGCAGAAACGTTTCAGGATTTATGTTACTACAATGTTGATTAAAAACGTTGCCTCACGGGCACCAAATCTGAGCCCATATTGGTATTATGGAAAGCATTGGCTTCACTGGTTCTGCACTGGACCGATATTCGACCAATATTGATTTATTCATTTCATCATTTCGTACCATGTACTCTACCCCTCTACTAAGTATTCCCATCAATAGGACGAAGCCGGTACTTTTACTGTATAACCCCTACCTATGCATAATACAGTATTTGTATCATGTACTAGCGAGTTTGTTTGCCCTTCGGGCAAACAAACTCGCTGTGGTCGAGCCTTCGGCTCTCCATTACCTTGGATAGCGATTAATTCATTTATTCTTTGCGAAATAGCAAACACGTACTTAAAGTACATCCCATTGGAATACGTGACATATGGGGACGAGAGTCTTGATTTTTATCAAAAACATTACTTCTATTATATCTAGTGTGAATAACTTGAAATCTTTTCATTGTCCCTTTTTGTAAGGGTGGAGAATATATTTTGCAATTCTTCCCTCCTATAATCTACGCTCATGAGGCATATTTCAAAAGTAGGATTTTCCCTGTACTCAGCCATCAAACAGGTACTTCTGACGGAATTTTAAATTTT
>CAJPEV010002620.1:5031-41448 GCA_905338385.1 Darwinula stevensoni
GGAGGGAGGGAGGGCGGGAGGGCGGGGAGGGAGGGAGGGACGGGAGGGGTAGGGAGGACCAGCCCGACATCCACCGCGCTCGCTTCTGCTGTCCACTGCTCGCCCTCCCGTCGAGCGTCCGCTTGGCTTCGCCGGGTGCCTTCCTCCGACTTCTCAGCTGGTCGTGCTTCGTCTCCAGTTCATTGTTATTGTTTCTTCGGTTTCTTCAGATGTGGAAATGTTATTGATTGATTTATTTAAAGTGAGATCTCGTGTGGAGGAGAGAGAGTTCTAAAAAGCAATAGCCATTTCAACGTTGTTGTATTTGAAGCGCTGGATGAAACTTGAAATCTTCATCGTCGATGTCACGTGGTGAAAAACATCGTTAACAAAGAAAAATATTGGCCTCGGTCACGTGATTGGTCTCGATGTCGCATATATGATGTGTCGAGCGACTATTGGCTCGCATTCTGAGGTGAGAATATTGCTGAGAACTCCCGCCCGATCCACGTGAGGATTCAGGGTTTGTGTGGCATGTTTTCCGGACGCTTTCCTTTGCGGGAAAGACGGATTTACGGGAGTCCTCGGGGAAACGAAGTGGCAATGGATGATTCATCGGAATTTCTATGAAGAATTTTACAAAGGCTCTTCCATGAACTATGAGGTTAGTTACCAGACAATTGTCATGAATGTTCGCCTGGAAATTCATGAAATAGTTCTTCCAGTCTTACATCTGAGACCGAACTGCGTCAAGCACGCACGAAAACGAATAAAATTTCCCGGGACTCACGGCAAACTTGGGCTGAAACGCAGGAAAAGTCGGACGTTTCATCGCATCGCTTCACCTCGGGCTCGAGAGTGCCCACCTGTGTGCATTCTTGATAACATGCCCCAAGCGATGAATGTGCATTCCTCCTGCCACTTGTGGCTTACTCCTCTCCGTGTTAACACGACCATGGCTGCAAGGCTTCATCTAATTCGGAGGCAGCTTCGTCGGGAAAGAGTACTTCTCGACCGAAATAGTCCCTTGGAAGTGTACGATGATGAAGGACTCCGGAGCAGATTTAGACTCTCACGGAGCCTCATCTTGGAAGGCTTCATCTAATTCGGAGGCAGCTTCGTCGGGAAAGAGTACTTCTCGACCGAAATATTCCCTTGGAAGTGTACGATGATGAAGGACTCCGGAGCAGATTTAGACTCTCACGGAGCCTCATCTTGGATATCTGTGCCCTAGTCCAGGTGAAAATACAAAGGGGTACTGCCCGTTGTGGAGCACTACCAATCCAGCTTGTATTGTGTGGCACTTCGATTCCTAGCCACAGGTTCCATCTATTCCATGCTCGGGAATGGCCAAGGCCTTTCCATTCCTACCATATTTCGGTGCATCCATTCCGTTTGAGGCCATCTTTGAAAACATAAAGAAGTTCATTGTGTTCCCTGCATCAAGAGAAGATCTCGTCAGCCTGAAGAATGGCTTCTTGCAGGCATTCAACTTCCCAAACGTCCCATCGATGGGACATATGTCCCGATCGTGGCTCCAAAAGACAATGAACACGTATATGTGAATCGTAAAGGATTCCACTCCTTCAACGTTCAGACACTAGACAGCATGTCTCTGATAATGTTGCCATGGAAACTAAGGAGGCTTCGTGAAATGGATTTTGAGTTGAGTTAAAGTAAAGATAAAGTAAAGTTAAAGTAAAGTTAAAGTAAAGTTAAAGAAAAGTTAAAGAAGTTTCGTGAAAAAGGCCCCAGGATATCTAAATGCAAGACGTCCGAGATATAATTTTTCTCATGTCGATCGGGCGCACGCAGACCGTCCTAGAGTAAAAACTACCAAACCAATTTCGATAAACGAGGAACAGATGGAACCGTCTGGACTTCGGAGTATGCGTCCCTTACGGTTTTCTATCAAATTCCGACCAAGTACGGAAAGCGCTGAAAAAGTACTCGATGTTCAGAACATACAGAAGATAGGTTCATAGAGAACATTATCAGAATCTGACAAAAGAGGAGCTGGTAGACTTTCTTCTTTGAAAAGAGGCCGAAATTGTATCTGAGTGTAACAATCTTAGTGGAGTGAATTCCGTCTCTTCTCGACCCCAGACTTCGCCCATGAGTTTACGTGTTTGGACATACTTGAATAACGGCAAGATACAAAACTCTTTCTTGAAATGAACACTTGTCCTAAATTCAATTTCGACTTAGTACCTACTCTCCGGATGGCATCAACCTTTCTGTCCATTTCTTGTGCGTCTCCTGATTTCCTTTTCCCAAACCCCCCCCCCCCCTTATTTTTTCTTTCTCTCTCTCCTTTTTCTCTTATTCCTTCGGGTACTACAATACTATTCCATTGAAGGCCTACGAGGCCGAGGATCTTGGAAACTTTTCCCTCATCTTTCCCATAGACCTTTCCTAAAAGTAATGAATATACATCCTATAGGTCTACGACTACTCCCATCTCTTTTCCTAACCTGGCTATCGCGTCTGGAGAGAAACAATCGCAGGAGGATTCGGATGATCCTCCTCATCATCTCACAGAACATGGCAATTGCCTCTGCATCTGGTTTCCCGATGAATTCATTGTATGCGGCGCATCCAACACGTACTTCATAGGCCTACATATCGGATAACTACGAAATTCGTTTTTGGTCCAAAATCAACTTCATTGGGAGGAGAGCACCTTTTATTTTCATGAAGCTCATGAGGGATCTTCCTTGATTGGTTCTAGCACTCACAGGGGATGACACGCAACACCAACATCCATTCGCCATTACTCTTCTCAACTGGAAACCTTGTTTCTTCGAGTAAATCCCAGATGGCAGCTGCAGTTCAATCATTTCATAGCCTTCTTTTACACTAATGAATCGACATCTCGCACCGATTGGATCGAGCCCAAGGACATCTTTATTTTATTAAACATCGTCTATCCAACGGTACCCATGACGTTAGAAGACGCGATAGGCAACTTTACCTTCCATTGAAAAAATTAAGGTTTACGCGAAAATAAGAGCAAGTTTTGTCCCATGGGAAGAATAAATCCTTGGATGCTAAGGAATCAATTTGAAAATTTTCAGCGCTCCCATAAGTCCCATAAGTCACTATACCATTTCCAAAAATCACATTTATAAAACAGTTAGTGCAAAAATGAAATAACATTAACTGAACGATAGTATGTGATTTGGAATTATCTTTGTAAAAAAATGGAGGTATTTCTGAGTTTTGCAAGTGCCTCAAAATGTCCTCCGCCTACATCAATACATTTGACATGAGGCTCAGCGCCAAAAAATCGTCGAAACTCCCTCTGAACTCTGATGGGGTCTCTCAAAGGCATCCATCCAAGTTGGAGATTTTCTTCGTTGCTCCAGCATCAATTACGAAGAAATTAACAGTGAAATCTCATGACTGCGAAATCAAATTTAATTAAATAATATATATTTTATATATCTCGAGTCTGTCGCAATTTAGGAAGAGAGAAAAACGTGAATTTCGGCAATTTCGTAGAAAATCATTCAACAAAGGGGATCAAAAATGTCTCTAAGAAAGCCTTCCTTACTAATATGCATTTGAAGCTATTTCTGTTTGAGGATGTTTCAAAGTCATTATTATGAAAATAATTCTAAAGATAGTTCTTTCCATCAATACTAGCAACACTGACCTGCAACTTGTAGTTTGGAAAATATTATAATATGAAATGGTATAGTGACATGGGACACCCTGTATATTCAATGGTTTGCGTGCTAGAGCGCTAATAGGCACGGAGGCAGGCATACGATAACAGGCAATAACAATTTTCTGACAGGCAAGGCTTTTTCACGTGCGCTGTGTCGAACCTTCATTCGCTAAGCCTTCGACTTACTTCACTACAATTTGAATGACAAAATGGATTAGTTTTTGAGACACCTGTATGAAGTGAAATATTTAAAGAAAGTCTATTGACAGAAAGAAATGAAGATTCAATGCAGATTCAAGGAAGGCTGAATTGGGAATTGCATTAAATAGTTTCCTACAAAGACTTCTCGACAATGACATCTCTCCCCTCGAATGCTTCAAAACAATGAAAGGACTGATAGAAATTTCGTTTCTGTCCTGCAATACCATCACCTGTACAATCAGGCAATTAATTTCCATCACTTTTAGACTTGAAAGCGGGAAGTAAGCATTCTGTCAGAAATTTGCTGGCTTTAGAATCTGAGCACAGAATATTTTCAGCATGGGCTTTAGTAAGAAACAACAATGCTAACATTTCTAGCCTTAGCCCAGAAACGTCCAGCATCCGTCCAGCGCGCGATGTCCTTCAGTCACTAACAAGGTCTGAGGTCAAGCATCCGCATATTTATCCTCTCGCGAGAGACTGATACGCTAAAAAATAACCTAGAATGAAGCCAGAATGAAAGGGCCTGCAGAAGTACCTCGAAGTATCCGCTTTTGCGGACGAAGGGTAGGGAACAGACGAAAATGACGGCGAGGACGAAGAGGAGTGCGACTCCTGTGGGATTCGCCCAACCCGGGATGAGACCAAAATGACCAGGTCGGGCACTCAATAGCCATACCCCATAACTGTATCCATGCGGATTCTGCTCCGGATTCCCCACCACATTCATAGCTGGACACAATCGTTGTACGTACATCACGCCACAGAACTGGAATGAGCTACGTCAAGAAGTGAAACTCGGCCTATTCGCTGGCCCAAGTAACACAGTATGTTGATGAAACGTTTTCGAAATGTTGCCTATGTTGCTCTATGTTGCAAGTTGCTGTAGAACATTGAGAAAACATTGCTTCGATGTTTTCACTTGGAATGTTGCTGCGACACTTTTACGAATGTCATTGCAACATTAGCTATCAACATTGAGAGAAAAAGTGCCCTTCTCCCTTTCCCTGGAATAGTCCCGCATTGGAATGTCTAGTACTTTGCCATATGTCTCACATTGTCTCATTATAGGAATCAATGAACACGGACACTTCATCACCTGTTATCCTCATTTTCCAGACAGATTAATGGGGTCGAGATAAAAAAAAAGCTCATATTCTCAAAAAGAACCCTTTTCCAAGAATTCGTCGAATTCATCCTACAGGGTAATAAAAACGATGGTTGAGAGTCTGCGATCTTAATACTTCATATCCTCATCCTGGGCATTAGCTGAGGAAACGAAGGATTGATCTCGTGGACACTCCAAAAAACATTGCGGTCGGACCTTTTCCTGTATTGTGCAATTTAGCACATTCAGGGAAAGATCACCTCCAAAAATGTACTGTCTTCTGCCTGTACATGATACAGATACTGTATTATGCATGAGTAGAGGGTAAAACCAGTACAGACTTCGTCCTGTTGATGAGGATTTCTGGGTAGAAAGGTATATGGTACGAAAGGATGAAATAAATAATTCAATATTGGTCGAATATCAGTCCAGTTCAGGACCAGTGAAGCCTACGCTTTTCCATAATGCCCAGATTAGGTGCCCGTGAAGCAACGTTTTAAATCAACATTGCGGCAACATAAGTCCTGAAACGTTTCTGCAACATATGAATAAGAATGAATAAGTTACGATTTTCAACGTAAATGCAATGTTCCTTCCCAACATTTGAGCAACGTTGACGTTTTGGACATTTACACATAGATGCAACATCGTTCATCAACATTTCCTAAACATTGCTGGAATATCTTGTGTTACTTGGGTGGGTCCCAGGTTTCGATTTGCATGCGACTTTCCGCTCGATAGCGTGGCTCGGCCAGCGCTGAAGCGATTTAAAATGCAGGTGGCTCAGTGTTCTAGTCTGTAATATCGCCTAGCCATCGTTTAAGCAAGATAGTGAAAGCTGTCAGGTCACACGAACGGCCGAAGGTTCATCACTGTATCCCATAGCATACATGGGCTAGGAGTCCCCAAAAAGCCAGACTGAGAGGTTCTTAGACGCCATCCCACCTCATGTCCTCCCCACTTCGTTTCCTCCCTTACACCGTTAAGGGATATTAACATATTGCATATTGGCGCTGGGGCTTAAGTGATCGATGGTAACTGGGGAGGATGTCCGTATCCCAAGCAAAAAATAATCGGGGACCCCGGGAATAGGTTACTCCTTTCGGGAAAGGAAACAGACCGAAGTTGATGAGATGTGCGATCGTGTGAACGATGGAGTAAAACACAATGCACCAGCCGGTGAGCTTGTGGAAGTAGAGATTGTGATCGATGGGGAGGAAACTGCCAAACCCATGGCCTCGCATCCACGTCAGGGCTCCACGCAGCATCACCACGATGATGAATACGCTCGTGAAGTTCAGGCACTGTCCTAGGGGAACCAAAACCGTCAACTTTTATTCAACGTAACTCTCACCTCGACGCCTGGATGTGCACCGGAGAAGTTGAGGAAAGTACCGAGAGTGTAGTTCATCTGAAAATTGAATAGAGAGAAAGTGCTAATGCATATACGGTCGAGGCCAAGACCGTAGCCGGTATGTGGTGAAGTTTCCTAGAAACTAAAGAGATGTTTTTCACCTCCTTGGTAGGATTCAGAATTTTGATAACCCCCGGGGGTTCATTGGGATCGTTTTAAACTCGTATCACCTCTCACTGGGGAGATTCCAAAACACCCAGTTTAGCTCTTATTGCTTTCGTAATTTTATATATCCCTGATGGGAAACGGAATATTAGAATAGGCAGATGAAATATAATTTTAGTTCGGTCGAAACGAAGTCAAAATAAATTATTCAGAGACAATGATAAATGTATTGATCTAGCCTCGGGGTATAAATAAACTCTGAAAACCCAGTTGTTTATTGGATGACTTTCACATTATGCAAATCCCCTCTACTATATACTGTATATAGCCCCTCTTTCTTTCATGTATAGTAAGGCCCGATTCTTTTGCCTTCAAGCTTCTAAGAGTCATTTAATCAGACTCTAAGGGCGGATTTTTGAACAGAGCACTATCCGATAATGCTGCTTTATTTCCAGGAAATGTCACGTATTTTCCCTGGAATAAAGCTGCATTATCAGATAGTTCTCTGTTGAAAAATCCACCCAATGTCTTCCAGTCAAGAGTACGGCTGTCACGATAGATCGATGCATCGAATCCATTAGCGATGGTTGGAGGTATCGATTGTTGTTTCGACTATCGCGATGTATAGGTAAATGATTTTAAAGGGGAAATGTCCCATTGCATTGGGTTGAGGCGAGTACAATACCTCCTTCCCCCGTCCGGGCGGGGGAAGGAAGCGGCGGCGTGACTCGCATGGGCGAGCAATTTCTTATGACAATCAAATTCTGGAAATTCTGGGACTGACTATACGAAAGACGGAAAGGGAAAAAAAAATGCTGGATCGGAGACAGGAAGAGGGAAGGGTGAGGGAGGGAAGACAAATAATATTAATTTCTCCTCATTCATTCTTCGGCTCGATCTCATCTCGATCCCATGCTGCGAAAGTGGACTGTTCTTATACTCTCTTGATTTCGAAACATACATTGGTTAGTCCCCCTCTATATAATCCTGTCTTTCTCTTTAGGATGCAGGCTTATGTTTAAAAATTTTTAACTTTCCCCGGGGCGTTTTGCCTCTTTACATTCTTAAGTGAATTTTTTACATGGACGTTGCTTATTCTAGGGCTGTTCGATGTTTCGGCAACCGCTGGTATGGCACCATCGGCAGGTTGCTACCTGCCGGTACCGATTTCCAAAGAACACCGTGTAGAACGAAAAAAAAAGGAATTACTTGAATGGGCTTAACAACTGATTCTCAACGGCAATAAGAGAAAATTAAGGCTGTCATGATGCATCCATCGATGAATGGATGTCATCTCCGGTAGCTGGAGGCATGGTAGGTTTCATTACTCCCTGCGAAAGTCACACCTTCCCACGCACACACTGATCACAAGCGTGAGATTATGACAGCCAGATAGAGGTCCGCGCTCCGATCTCGGCGAGAAAGGATGGAATCCTCCGGACCCCCCCCCCCCCCCCCCCGATGCATCGATACACTATCGACAGTTTAGGTCGATGCATCAATGTTTTGAAAACTGCTATCGTGACAGCCATATTTATAATAAAGTATCAATAATAAAATTAAACCCTTTTGTATGGTTCCCTCCCAACTCAAGATGTTCCTGCCTTCAATAGAAAACTTCAATCGAAATGACAGAGATTCCCAATCTGTGAGCTGTAATCCCCAAGTTCAGGCGAAAATGATCGTGAATTTATAGAGGGTTGCATGCGTAAAAAGGTTGAGAGTGCTTCTCAACCTTTTTACGTGCTTGAGTTCCGTGCGAGGAAAGAGCAAAATCCATCGTTGACGATCGTTAGTGTCGGGACAAAGAGCAAAACCGGTTCTTCCCACGCGCACTGTTCGCTCCATAGGCCAATTCCATTCCTCTTCTTGATGGCTCATTGGAGACTGCTCCTTGAGTCTAAGGATTGGAATGTGGTGGAAGTGGAAGGATTTGAAGCTCATGCGACTAGTGCTTCTGGACGAGAAAGGAAAACGCGTCGTCTTGGTTTCTCCATGACTTCTCTCCCGAATTCATGAAGGAACGTTTCTTTCGACTTTTCCTTCTGTTAGATGAGATCAAAATTGCCCCAGCGTTGCTCCCTGTCCAATTGATCGTCGCAGAAAGCACATGGAAAGTAAACGATATGAACTTATTCCTTGCTGATTAAGCTAGCAGATTAGATGCGTAATAACGACGTCGCTCTTCTTCTACCATCCTTGGGGCTGAGAGAAGTAAAAGACATCCGCGCTCTACGAGCTGCATTCCTTACGCCTTCAAGAAGAGGAATGGAATTCGTCCTTCGAGCATTCCTAAGCCATCGGTAGGGAACGTAAAGATCTCATTGAAAGGGACAGTGAAGGAATGAGGATGTCTACCGCAAGCCCTGGCAATGATGACGAGGAAGTGAGATTCCCAATACGAGAAGATGCGTGCGACGATGAGTGCGAGATTCACGGCCCAAAATAGGAGGAGCCAGATGACGAAGATGTAGTTGTTCTTCAGGTAAGAGAAAGAGAATGCACGCGGCTTCAATCTGCTCAATCCCTTCCGCAAACTCCTCGGCTCTGCCGGTTGAGGCGGCACCAACCATCGATCGATCCTGTACAAAATTCATATCCATGATCTATTCAAGCCGTTCCAGGAGTGTCTTAAGCAATCGAAATGCCTCACATAGAAATAAGATGCGAGACTTCTCAATGCAAAAAAAAAATTGAAAAAAAATCCTCGTGATAGTGTGTTATAATTTGTTCTAGTAAAAAATCGAAGAGCTATCTTTCTCGGCACAAAAGTGTTAGTAATGGCCAATAATACCAGAACGTTTCAATTAAAAGTAGGTATTTTTTGCGTATGCCACACGTGTGGGGTTGGTATCGAATAATCGAAACTTATATCGACGAATAGACATTTGGTCGAAAAACGGTTACGCGAACGCGACCATACATCGAAGGATTCATTCATAGAAGTGTCTGGAGATCGAAAGGCTCAATTCGCCGAAGGCTTACTAGGCCGAAAGAAATACCGGTTTATTTTCTTCTTTTTTGGACCGTCTCGAGCCATGTGTCTAGTCAGATGTGCCCTGGTTAATGTCTGGTTGCATCCTGCTGTGCATTTTGCATTTGAATTATGTCTGAAATAATCAAGTCTCAAGGAGGGCAGGATATGTTGGTGATGCATGGATATCTCTTCCTGAAGAACAAGGTGAGGCACTGAAGAATCATTCAGCCTTATAGACTGAGCAGCTAGGTTTACGATTTTTTTATTATTCCCCCAATATTTCTACACCTGTTTGCTCCGAGCTGTAAGACAACCTTTTCTTTTCGTGAAATCGTCGTCCGCTACTAGCTGATATAAAACGGGCGGAAAGCGGGCCACATTCCAGGGGAAAAGGAAAGCATCGATTGACAAGAACAACAGAATTCTGACAATCACGCGTACCTACGCTGCAATATGTCTTACTTGAGAGGTCTTTCCTATAATGTTTCTCTTTGAGATGAGTGCAAATATCCGTGTCTTTCACATTCGACCATTTGACCTTGACTTTCCAATGAAAACCATGATTCAAAAATTGCTATACTCTGGCATTTCAATCTTTCGACGAAAATCAGCTTTCATCGAAAAGATTTTGCTTCGGCGAAATGTGCTTTCGGCCAATTATTCGATGCTTAGAGTTTCGTCCATTTGATTAATCGACATTTCGAGTTTTCGGCGATATGAATTTCGATGAATAGCTGTTCGGTATTTTGATACGTTCCCCACGTGTGTGCGTTATGAGCGCAGAAAATGTCACGGTCATGCGTACGCAATGGATAGATTCTCGAGGAGTCCATCGTATTTAAGGAGATGAGCCTTGAGAGCTTCATAAGTGATCGAGCCGCTATATTCTGTGTCGGCCTCCTCGAATAATGCTCCCGTCAAATCCCACTCTTGCTCCTCGCTGAATTTCATTCCATTCTCCTCCATGCACGCCTTCATCACCTCGTGCCATTCCTTCTGCTGAATCAACCCGTCTCCTACGGTGCGAACGAGAGGAGAGAAGAGAAATTTGACGTCACTTGTCTCACGATGAAGGGTCGGTTGTGAAAGCGATGAAAGGGTGCGAAATCTCCCCTGTCGTGCGGGTATGAACGACACGACTGTCATTCATTTATTTCTCCAAACCCATTCCAAACTCACCGTCCAGGTCGTAGATTTTGAAGAGGAACCGGAACTTGTCGTCGGGTGCCTTCGTCGCGAATTGGTTCATCGCATCGATGAACTCGGACAGAGAAATGGATCCACTCCCGTCTCGGTCGAAAATCCGGAACACTCTCTCCGTGAAGAACGGCTATACGATCGGGAATCGGTCATCATCTCCCTTTTTCTACGACAGAAACCTCGTTTCTGAACGATTGTGAACGCACGTTTTTGGACTGAAGGATCTTCTGGAACTCCTCGAGATGAATTTCCTGGTCCTTTCCCATGGTCTGCTTGAAAAGATTCTCCAGCCATGTTAGGTTCTCTTGAGTCAATGCCGTCATCCGCCTTAAGCATATAAATATGTCCATATCATGTGGCATAACCGGTTTGAAGTAGATAGATGGTTGACTCAAATGAGGTACCTGGGAGCTGAGATCTCGGCTAAGAAGTCCATGATGTGAGTGGGGCTGAGAAATCCGTCCGAGTCTCGGTCTGCCAAGAGGAGCAACTTCTTCAACACCTGAATTTCACATGGGGGAAAGAGAAGTAGAAGGAAGATTTTTTTGCGAATTTCCCATTAAAATGGTAATGATTGCAGTGGATAGAAAATACGGCCAAGTGTAGGAGAGGGAAAGACGTACGCTCCTGGCGTTGAAGATGTGAATAAATTCTTGGAGACGAATGGGTTCTTCGCCTCGAATTTCATATGCCAGCGTCTCCAACAATTCCACCCATTCCAGGCTTAGATCCCATGACGAACTCTTCTTCAAGTGCCTATCGCAGAGCAAACGTTATGTTATATATGCTTTCCAAGTCAAAAGTGGAAACGAGAAAGTAAAATGAGACTTTGTGCTGGATGTTAGACTTCAAAGAAAAGCATCTTAGGCATAAGGAAAGAGAAATGCGACTGGTGTATATCAAGCCTGCGCCAGGGGACTGCTACCCAAGTAGCACACACACGTTGAATCAACGTGGATTCAACGTCATTTCGTCAACGCCGCTAACGTTGAAACCACGTTGCCAGTCAACATTGATTCTACATTGAAAGTTCATTTTTATCAACAATTGATTCAACGTTGACATCAACGGTATATCAACATTGATTCAATTTTCAAAACCAACATTGCAACGTTGCTTCAACATTTGCTTATCAACGTTGACTCCATATTGAGAATTCATTTTCTTCAACATTTAAGAAATGTTGAATCCACGACGATTCAACGTTAATATGACAGGTCTCAACGATCTGTTTAATTCCTGTGCATGCGCCGTTTCATGGCTGAAGCATCTGGACACGATCTCCATCCTCCGAATCCGCTTTTTTAAGATACCCCCATCCAAGGACGATGCGAACCTAATGCCGAGATGAGAAAGAGGCATCCTGTTCCCCCTGAAGCAGGACACCGACGCGATTACCGTGATTTAAAAATAAGTTACCCTCACTCCACGCAGCCACCGGCAGTGATCATGAATTGGATTCATCCATCGAAAACAGGGTGACGTGCTCTCATGGAGTAATATGACCTCGCATACTGTGTCCATCACCCTGCTCAGAATTATCCTGGGTCTTGTTTGGTTGGGTTGCCACGTTGGTCGAATATATCCAGAAAGTCAAATTCCTTCCCAGGCGTCGTTTGTGGAGAAAATATCAAGTACTGTTCCAAAAGTACTAGAGACGCGTACTGATTGCATGTATATGGTAACTAACCATGTTGGACAAGTAGTTGCCATCATATTTCGCAGTCTGGAAACCAGTCGTTTGTGGAGAAAATATCAAGTACTGTTCCAAAAGTACTAGAGACGCGTACTGATTGCATATATATGGTAACTAACCATGTTGGGCAAGTAGTCGCCATCACATTTCGCAGTCAGGAAATCTGGTTTGTTCGCATGTCTCGCCTGACATCTGTTGATGTAACGTTGATCGGACGGCGTTCTCTCAATATTGATCTTTTCAACATCGAATCAACATTGAATCAATGTTGAAGGATTGATGCCATACTGGAGCGTTCTTTCAATTAATATGTGAGCAATGCTGAGGAGGTTGAATTTGTTTCGCGTGAGTCTGTCCTTTCTTTGGATGACCTATATTACTTCGATACGTGCTAAAGGCATTCACCATATCGTGTTACGCAGCAATAATAAAAAAAAAACAATCATATGGAAAACACTACATGAAGACTATGTATCAGCAAGACCGTCCCAGAAAAACACTTTCTTATTATTATTAAGGAAAATAGGAAAGATTCCAGCAGTCATTACAGTTCAAGCCTAATTAGAATATATGTAGCTAGTGTCTTCACGTCATTTCTCCTACACCAAGCCCTTGATGGCCTACATAAACACGTCGGTGCCTATTTCGGGAAATAGGTCGGACACAGTAAGTTTCTGACTCAGTAATCGTTGCTCCTAGTTATGCGAGCTGAAAATGCCATTCTGCTACAAAATTCGAGTACCTTTCAGCCACTGTCTTATTTGCTCGAAATCGAACGTTCCTCTTGAAAGAAATATTTCCTCGTAGATTGGCTGAAGTAATTAATTGCAAACACAGATGGAGAAAGCATTAAAAAAAAAAATCATTTACTGCAAATACTTCGACCGTGAATGGTCCAGCATTGAATGAATGTTGGCCCAAAGTGGGTGTATAAATGGTGACGGTCACCGCGTTGAATAAATGTTGAAGTAACATAGATGTAACAACAGTGATGCATTCAATCCACACCCAGTCAACAATGATTCAACGCCTTTTTCCAAACACATCGGTGTCTATATCGGGGATGAAAATACCAGATTTGTTCAGATTTCGAACTCCTGCTTTACGTCACCTAGGTGGCCCTTGTGATCCAACAGTCACAGGGCCACTAAACTCCATCGTCTAGGTGCCCCACCCCTAGGAAACTAAGGTTTGAAGTTCAGGGTTACTAGACTGCCCATTGCAGCGTTGCTTGCAAAACCATTTTTTAACGATTTTTAAAAATAAAAAAAAATTTCATCTAATCAAAAAGTCGGACATGCGACAGAATACGCGTTTGAATGCGAGTGTGGTTCGTAGAATGTCTCTCTCCCGTTGTAATGTTAGGGATGACATGGAAAGGACTGGAGTTTCGTGGCGTAGTGGCAACGCGTTTGCTTCGTAAGCAGGATGTCTAAGGTTCAATTTCCGATCGCGTCATTTTGTTTTTAGTCTTATGCTACCCGAACTCTTCCCCCACCCCCCTCGGGCTATTACGTTGTCGAGAATGTATCCGACAGTCGCAAAGGCCGGAAAAAAAAAGTGCTCCTCCGCGAGGGAGACATACAACCGAGGCAGGCAGAAGGCGACGCACAAGCGCACAAGGACTTGCGGACATGCACTCAGACCCAAGCTTTGGAGGCTTCATATGCACGAACGCAGCTTCATTGTGTTTTTAATATAAAGGACTAGCTTAAGTACCCGGCTTTGCCCGGAGAAATTCAATATTTCATGCATGACAAATTGGGGAACGTTAGCCTTATGGTCTTCTATAAGTTACCGATCTTGAGTGTCGCAAAATGCGCTCGGACCCCTTTCCCTTTTAATTTTATGTTTGCACCCTTTGAATAATTTCTAAATTATTTTTAAGAGAAAAAAACTTATTGGTAATGCTTTTATCGTTTTGAAACATTTTCAATGAGAACTTGATCAAAAGAAATTACTTACTACCTACTGTAGTGATCCAGAAATGGGATTACCCCGGGGTAATGTAATGCAGGTGGCCGGTAGAGGAGAGTTGGATGGGTTGAGAGGACAAAAAAAGAAGCTGGGGAGGGCCGGGAATCGAACCCTGGCCTCCTGATCGTCGGTGAGGTATGCTACCACTGCACCACTGAATCCAGGAACGAGGCGCTCCTCTCAATGGCATCTCAGACAATACAGGCCCCCGGAAAAGTACCACGGGAGTGAAAATTTTGGATCGAAACATAGCCCTCGACTATGAAAGAGGAGACCATGTAAAGTTTGGTTGCACTGGCTCCTGCGGGGTCCGAATGCATAAAGGAACAGACAGACAAACTTTCTTCTTTATATATAGAGAGAGATATGTTACACCGATCCAGCCTCACAAAAGCACTTTCGTTCATTAGTAAGGTAAATGCCTAGACATGAACATGTCCAAGTCAATCGATTAATTGGCTTTAAAAGTATATACGCATATGATTTTTATTGAATCTCCTTTTTCTAATTTTTCGTTTGTATTGAGACAATTCCACCATGTGAGATGCTCGCGAAAATTTTTTTTGGTTTGTTTGCTGCGATAGACTTTAGGCCAGGCGTCTTTTCAGCCATCCTCTTATCTGCCCTAAAGCAGGCATTTTTCGTGATCGTAATGTATTGTGGGCGATTGGCTAAACTACTCAACGAACCATGATGAAGTACACACAAAAAATCCTAACGGAAGGTTAAAAAAAAATTATTTTTTTTTTACCGTGAAAGAATCCATTGAATCGAGGTTGATTTAATATCGACACTTCCACCGTAAATAATGCATCATTGATTCAATGTGGGTGTATAAACGGTGATGGTCACCGCGTTGAATCAATGTTGATTCAACATAGAAGTATAAACCTTCAACAGTGAAACATTCGATCCACACCAAATCAACGTTGAATCAGTTATGTGCTACCTGGGTTCATTTATATACGATGTTGAATCCAAGATATAAGATGCTTTTTCCACACTTTTGAAACCGAATACTGAGATCGCCATCTGCGCAACCTTTCATTGTACGACTCTGAAATTTTTTCCAAGCATTAGAAACTTCTAAAATCGAGTTCATATTGCGACGATATCGCATGGAAGCAAGAAAATTAGTTGTATATACTTTCCACCTGAATTGACACCTCCTCCCCTTTTACAAGGCTCCCCTTTTACATTTTTCCTACTCACCACAAATTTCTGAAACCGAGTTTATATTGATATTTGCAAGAAAATCCTTTTCTCACTCGCCCCAAACCGAATTCCGAATTCGACACCTGCGACTAGTACGATGGGCGCAACTGAAAATTTTCATAATCATGATAAACAACTGAAATCTAGTTCATAAAGATAAGCTGTCGCACCGAAGGAAGAAAAAGCATTCCTCACATTCTTCAAGCTGAAAGCTGAAATCGACTGGAATCGGCGAGAATGGAAATTTTTTAATCATCACAAACAACTGAAACTTCTTCAACTTTTAATCATCAATAATCCAGAAATCCTCTTTTGAAAAATGGCGAAATAAGAGTGAACCAATCCAAATGCAAAATGCATTATATTCCAGTAATGTATAATTGTATAATCTAGGCAGTATGGCAAATTTCCATTGACTGAAACGCTGAAATATGCTCCATCCTGGCACGACTATGAATGAGAGCTTGAAAAAGTCGGGAAAGTAAGAGAAATAAAAAAAGGTCGATGCTGTTTTACGTTTGTTCGTATAGGGTGGTCCAAGTCAAGTGTAACCAACAAAACAACTTGAAATTGCACGTTTTATTGACTTCAAATCTGCACAGCCTGCTCCTGACATAATGAACCAAACATGACGTAAATTTCACTAAAATTGGCCACCTTTGGCCTTGATTATGGCCCTGAACCTCTTCTTGAAGTTGTTGACGCTGTTCCTCACCTATTTAATTGGAATTTCGTTCCAAATACGAACCAAATATTGCCTGAAATTATCCAGACTGTCGTGGGGCTTGGAACAGACCTTAGACGCGAGGATCGACCACAGGGCATAGTGAAGATGGTTCAGATCTGGAGACGATGGGGCCACTCCTCCATGGTCAAGAACCTTGGTAAATTTGTTCGACACCAGTCCTGGGTCACATTAGCCGTATGAGACGTTGCTCCGTTCTACTGGAATGTCCAATGCTCATTCCCGAACAGACCTTGAGCCCAGGGGAGCAGGGCGCCCAGGCAGGATGGATTTTATGTAGACGTCCTTGATTTTAATGCTCTCGGGAACGAAGACAATGGGGGGACTTGCCATTGTTGATGACGGCTGGTCACACCATAACGGAGGCCGGCTTCTGGGTGCGGAACATCAGTCCAGCATTGTAGTGAATCTCCTCTCGACTTCATGCCAAAAAACAATAATTTTGCCTATTGTAAATTGAATGCACCGTGAATAACTTCTCGTCCGAAAAGTAGATGTTGAGGGCCGAACCATTCTTGAGCCTCTCCAGCATCTGACGACTTTGGGACAGTCTCTTACTCTTGGTGGCCGGACTGAGGAGCTGTCGCTTTTGGAGCCGGTGGGAGGTGAACCCTAGATCGTTCTTCACCACCCTTATCATCGTCGACCTCGAGATATTCATCTACTCCGCCATCTTCCTGATGGATCTGTTGGGATTGCGCCAAATCAGGCGCTTGACTTGGTTGACCAATTTCTTCGTTCTCGTCGTTTTCCTGCAACCTTCAGATTGTCTGGCGGTGAGCCTGTCTCAAGGTATCGATTCAATGTCCCTTGATGAAGGCTCGGCTCAAGTACAACTTATTGCTCTCCTTTTCAATTTCCGGTCTTCTCAGGTTCATGCAGTTCCACGACTACCTACCGCCTGGCTTCCCACGCAATTTTTTCGCTTGTGTTTAACCGACAGAGTCAAGTCCAGGACTGAATTAAACAGCAGAAACGTACAATTCTAACGAATAACATTTGAACTACATGAGTCAAATATTCGGTGTAGGAGGGGACTTCAAAAGTTTGTTACACTTGACCTGGACCACCCTGTAGGTTGTGGCATTCCCTTTTTCCTATCATAAAGACTGGGGTGTGGAGTTGAAACATCATCTGAATTTTCAGTTTCATGAGGATCCTTGATGTAATTGCCCGTGTTTGGGTGTTCAGGTTTGCGTCTTAAAGGAAAAATAAATTCATAAATTTGTTTCTATTGGGTTGGAAAGAAAGTCTTGCAACACTTTCTGACGAAGCCCTGCGGAACGCCCTCAACGCGAAGCCGAACGCGACCACTCGCGAATTGGCGACTGCACTTGGAGTCACCCATATGGCCATCGGCAACCATCTGAACGACCTCGGCTATCGGAAGGTTTACTCGACATGGGTCCCTCATCAGCTCAGCGACTCTGAGCCGTGTCAGTGTCTGCGAATCACTGCTCCTTAGTCCGCACAGAAAGGACCTTCTGAAAAAAAATCGTTACTGGAGATGAGAGCTGGGTCCTCTACGTCAACCATACTCGCAAGAGTCAGTGGCTTCCACGAGGAGAATTGCCGCCACACGAACCGAAACCAGGGTTCCACGAGAAGAAGGTTCTTCTATTCAGAAGGAATGTTGTACTATGAGCTCCTGCCAACCGGTACCATCGTGACTGCCGTCGTCTACGCTGCTCAACTTCACAAGTTGGCTGGCGTCATTCAAAAAGAGCGTCCCAAACGCGACAAAGTTCTCCTTCTGCGTGACAACGCTCGTCCACATGTTGCGAAGATGACTCGCCAGACGATTTCGGAACTGGGCTGGGAAGTTTTACCCCATCCATCGTATTCTCCGGACTTGGCCCCTTCCGATTATCACTTGTTCCGGGCCCTCAATAATCATCTGCGGGACAAGGCCTTCGACGATCGAGCACAGCTCAAAAATGATGTCGGCCGTTTCTTCGCTTCGCAATCGCCAGAGTTCTGGGCAAAGGGCATCGAGCAGTTACCCGTGCGTTGGGAACATGTCATAGACATTACATTGTAGACTGAAATTGCATTTCAATAAAGTTATAAAATTTTGAAAAATTTGCGCAGAGTGTTGTAAGACTTTCTTTCCAGCCCAATATATTCTTCACACTACGTTCACTTATAAGCGACAACGAATCATTGTTGCAAAAATAGATATTTCAGACATCTGATCCGCAAATTCGCTTGGCCGTTTTAAATGGGAGCTGAGCAACTAAAGCTACGTTCATCTAGCTCGGATCACGAATCCGAGCATGAATATTGTATACATCCAACCAGCTTCCAAGAAACACAACAGGAAAGCCTGAAAGTATTCCCATCTAGCTTTGATATTAAAAACCTTTAAATAAATAAAAATACGATTCTGCAGGCCTTCGACCATCTTTCAATATGCTTCACAAGCGAAGTATCACTTCGGACACAATCTTTTTGCTCCTCATAATGGTACCTACGAGATCACTCTGGTACCCACGGGACCAGCGAACTTTATTATATAATCCGGAGTATTCTAATAACCGAAACTACAGGTATATGCTGTATCGTACCGTAAATTGGGACCGTGCAATGGTATTCCATTAAGCAGAGTATTCCATTAAGCGTTATTCCATTAAGCGGAGTCGACTGTAATTCTTACTGAGAATGCCCGGGATACCTTTTGAGATCTTCCTATACTTTCCCTTTTTCTAAGCAGATTGACTGCAAAAATAAGAAAATTTTCAGGAACGAGTGAAGTACGACTGACATGCAACTCATTGTGCGCTTTGTCGAAAACAACGAATGTAAGAGATCCAAGGAATTTGAAAAATGCATCGCTAGGAGGACATGGATCATCACGAAAGGAACAATTTCGTATGGGTAGTTGGACTCCATAGAATGTGAATTTTGCTCAAGGGAATGGATTCCCAAGGAAGTCGCGTTTGAGGGCAGTAGGGTAAACACCCCAGTTTTTGGCCACGCTTATACGACTCCTATAGGAAGTAGACCCTGTGTGCACACCGGGAAACACTAGTAATAGGTCCTCGTACGGGAAGATGCTGATAGAATGCTTGAAAACGGCCAGACCTAACTATGCTGGATTTAGGCCTCACTGGCCAACAACTGGAGCCTGGCCAGAAACCGGGGTGCTTGCCCTATACAAGGTGTGGTAAAAAAAATTCGGGGACTGATTTCTTTCTTCGGTTACGGTGCAACGTATGAACTATTGGGAGCTGCCTCTTTCAAAGTTGTTCCCTTGGGCCAAAGTGTCTGCACGACACTTTGGTCCGTATCAGTTGTGCAAACAGCCCTAAAGTTTGGGGGGAGTTCGAAGTAGTCATGCCTTTGAAATGTCTCCGAATACAAGGAGTTATCAAATCATCAGGAGATATACTGTATATACTCAACGAAAACGCGAACAAAGAAAATGAAAGAAGAAAAATGTTATGAAATGGTGGAAACGGAATTTGAACTCTAAATAATGAAAGCACATTCGATATCTGAAGAAAGCTTAAAATGAACTAAATTAGCTTCGGGATTCAGCCCAAATATCACTGCGGAAATGTGCAACTGGAAATTCATTAACCTGTACGATTCACGCCTTTTATTTGAATCGTCGTCCTTACGATTTGCTAAAAAAATGAATAGCGTCACATGTGCAGGACGTTTCCTTGACAGGTTCCCTTTACTAAAGTGAGTTGCTACATGTAACTGGCGTGACCTTCACCTTTCACCTCCTATCTTTGTGCCTTTCCAGCCTCGCTCGCGGGTCGTTCGCTAATGATATCTTTCCCCCAACCTCGGGGGAGAGGGAGATGGAGAAGTAAAGAGATACCATCATGGGCAGGGGTTTGGGGGGATTCAGACCCCCTGATCTTCCCCCCCCCCCCCTTGGTTGCGCCCCTGGTCCGTATGAATAAAAGTGAGCTTGAGCTCCGTGAGTTGAAGCTCCACGCCTGGAAATTAACTTCCCTGAGTGATACCTGGCATTGTGTATGCATAAAAGGAAGCTTTGTCTCAACCCTTGAGCTGAAGGTCGTAATAATCGGATTCTGCTGCGGGATAGACTCAGCTACGAAGTTTCCCTGTGGATACGTGACATGTGATGACATGTCAAAGCCCAAGTGCAGTTTCGTTCTATAGATCCGTAGATGCCGTCACGGCATCAAAAGCCCACAAAGTAAAATCATTATTGGAAATTTCCAACCCTGTCATAAAAATTTCCGACTAAGCACGTGTAAACCATGATATCCCAATATACGTAGGTTGTTCTCTAAGTCCGGTGGGCGTTTTACGTGTATGTCATAATGCCAGAAGTTGACATTTTACTCCTATTCTTTTTTTAAATAGGATTTTAGAAGTTCCAGTGAATTGTTGCACAATTTATTGTAAAGTATGAGTACCCGAAACTTGTGAAAACGTGAGCCCCCCCCCCTCCCTTCTGAGGTGCGGTTGTTACGGTGATTTTCATACAATGGTTTTGGAAGTTTCAAGCTCCAAGAAATGTGTCTGAGTGCCATGAAAGACTTGTTAAAGCCTTTGTCACTGGAGAGACAAATAAAGAGCTTGTGTACGACGGATTTTTGCGGTTCCTGTGCGGTCAGATTGATCTTGATACCCCCCGTGAAGGGCTTCTAAAAACAACTATCATTGATGCAAATGCGGAGAAAGTCAATCGTCTAATTGCAATGACCCAAAAATAACCTACCTTGCCCTTGAAGATACTGTTGGCATTGGAGCGGCAGCATAAAAAAAAAACTCTGGACAAACATTTGAAAAATAGAAAAATTTTTAGCTGACTGGACCCTCCCAAAAAAGTTGACAGCGAGAAACAGACGAGAGTGAATTTCTGCGAAATGATGCCCCAAAAATTCTACCTGAGGCGCTAAAATCGTGTCTATGAGATCGTAACTGGTGAAGAGACATCACTATGACCCGTGAATTAAAAATTAAAGTAGAATCAGTCTTTCATGGAGTTTCGCGAGCACCCCCTTTAAATGTTTTAAATGCCTTGCGTTTTCGCAAATTTCGCTCACTCGTGCTTGCAAAAAATTATGCAAGAATTCACTGGAACTTCTAAAATCCTATTTTAAAAAAAGGGGGAAAAGTCAGCTTCTGGCATTACAATATTGGGTAAAACACCCAGTGATGGGCCTGTTAAGGGCAGGTACTCACTGTTTGCGAAAACATAAATTACCTAGTTACCTGTAGCTCCCTCATATAGCAGTTATTTTCAGTGAAAACCTGGTTTTGAATGGATCTCTAGGTGACCTGTAACTAGACAAAAAAAAATTCCAAAACTTTTAAGGGCAGATTATGAGCAAAAATTTTCGAAAAAAATGCATTTTTTTTTCATGAAAACATTCTCACAACATTCAGCTTTCAGAAAAACATAGTTTCAGCATGTTGCGATCACGATTTCTCACATTTTTGGCTTTTATTCTGATAATAGCAAATATTTTCGTAGAAAGCGACTGCCACTTTTGAACGTGAATTATCTAATTATCAAATAACTTTTTCCTTCAGCAGAAATAAATGAGCATAAAGCTTCAGAAAGTCAAAGGAAAAGTTGCACAAGAGGCAGAAAGGCGTGCAATACAGAGCTGGAGGGTTTTTAAAGTAAAATTTGAACATCTTGGTATTGTGAAGCCTTTAAATTGGAACCTTTTGAAGCAAATTTTAAGAGAGTTTAGATACAGAGGCCACTACTACAAATAGGAGTATCCGTATAATCGGTTAACAAGGTTGAACATGCGAACTGTCTTTATTATATGAAAACCAATGCATAGCATTTTTCACGTGTGACGCAATTTGATCATTACATCGGTGCAGGATTTTAACATCACATAATCGAATTTATCACCACATTACATTATTTTGCATGCTCTACACATTCAGGAAAAAATTAATGACTGTGCGACCCTTTTTCTCCTTAACATAGTCGAAAATTGTGCATCAATAACTACGTAGTTAGGCAAAAGGCACATTTTTATACCATGTGGTAATCCGTGCTTTCTAGTACCAGTATGAAAAAAAAATTTACATCAACGATGGGGTTTTTGAGGAAAATAATTGTTTTCCAACCTATTTTTTAGGCAAATGAAAAAATTTCTCAATTAATATCAAAGTAGGTATGAATGATAAAAATGCAAAATGACACCGAGAGATACATGAATGAATGTAATTTTGGAAAAGATATTTGATTCAAGATGGGATTCACGTTTAACTATCTAAAAAAAAATCTCCAAAGCAGACGAATTCTGCAGCTTCGACCATTTAAAAAGTTTAAGAAGAAATATTTATCAAATAAAAATCGGGTATCTTCCCATATGTCTACATAGAACGTACTTTCAAGTAAGCGATATATTATTTTTAGCAACCTGTCAATTAGTTTAGGAGATACAGTACACCGAAAATGGGGGGGGGGGGGGAAACAGCGATTTGGAAAGTCACCCTATTTAGAGCCCTTAAGTCATGAATTTTTTTTCTCCGTAACCACCATTGATACAGAGGTGAAAGAGCTACCATATTTCATCACTTGGATGGGAAGACTACATATATACAGGGTTACCCATTTGAAAAGTTTACCGATGAATGACCATGTACAAAAGAAACCACTGGACAGAAGCTGAAACTTGGCATGTGAACTACTGGCAGCATGGGCTTCTAAGGATGTGAAAAACAAGCATGGTGAGGCACAAGTGTTAGAGCGATCTGATTAGATCTGCTGCTCGATGTGGGTTCCGTGCTGAGCGACGACGGCCTCTAGGCGGGGTAGGACATTCCCAACTGCAGCTGAGACCATTTCCTTTGGGATCATGACGATCTCATGCCGTATGGCAGTCTTCAGGTCAACCAGCGTGGTGGGACCATGGCGATAAACACGGGACTTCAGGTATCCCCACAAACAAAAATCGGCTGGTGTGAGGTCGGGAGATCGAGCGGGCCATTTAAATGGGAAGTGTCTGCTGATTATGCAATCTCCGAAATGTTGTTGGAGCAGAGCTTTAACGTTCCTGGAGACATGAGGAGGGGCACCGTCCTGCATAAACACAACTTCATCCAGAACGTTTCGCTGCTGCAGGTCCGTGATGACGTGCTGCTCCAGTAACCGCCTGTAGCCTTTTCCTGCTACAGTGACGGTTTCGAAACCGCGCTGTGTGGGTTCTTCGAAGAAGAAGGGACCCAACAGAAAGTCCTGTGTGAATCCACACCACCCAGTGATTTTGTCATCGTGGAGAAGCTCTTGGAAGATGGCGCGGGGGTTCCCCTCTGCCCAGATAACGGTTTTTGGTGTGGACCGTGCCATGGAGGGCGAAGTGGGCTTCATCACTCCAAAGGATGTTTCCAAACCACGTTTCATCAATTTCCACATTTGCAAGGAACTCTATAGCAAAGTTGTAGCGCCTCTCCATTTCGGCAGCTGACAAAGCCTGAACTCGATGAATCCAATATGGAAACAGCCGAAGCGCAATTTTCATCGTCTTCCGAACGTCCTGATAGTCGGACTGGTACTGTGTGCCAGCAATCGCTGATCGATCACGTTATCGTTTCGGCGGACTTGTGGGGCCTTGTGACGGATACGAGGGTGTGGCGTGGGGCAGAACTGAGCACCGATCATCATCTGGTGGTCAGCAAACTTCGGATACGAGCGAATCTCAGAACGCGGCAGAGAACCACACGCGTTGATAGACGAGTGAGGTGGGAAGCCCTTCGCGATGAGGGAACTCGTGACGAATTTGCGAGGGAGATCGGCTAGAAGTACTCCCAACTGCCTCCCTAGACGTCAGATGTAGAGATCGAATGGACTCTATTTCGGTCTGGTGTTTCGGCGGCGGCAGCAAGAGTGTGTGGGGAGAAGCGCATCGGAGTGGCTCACGGTAACGCCAAGCGAACACCCTGGTGGACACCAGCGGTGCGCGAGGCTGTTACTGCCAAGAAGGTAGCCTAACTCTATTTCGGTCTGGTGTTTCGGCGGCGGCAGCAAGAGTGTGTGGGGAGAAGCGCATCGGAGTGGCTCACGGTAACGCCAAGCGCACCCCTGGTGGACACCAGCGGTGCGCGAGGCTATCACTGCCATGAAGGTAGCCTACCGGGCGTACATATCCAGTAGGTCTGATTCTTCTAGGGCGTGCTATTCCGAGGCGCGACGAACTGCTGCTCGAATTGTGGAAAAAACGAAACAGGAGGCGTGGAAGGAATTCGGTGATCAAATGGAATCAGACTACCGCAATGCCATCAAGGTGTTCTGGCAAACCATCCGAAGGTTACGGCAAGGCAGGCAACATACGCTCCGTGTCATCAAAGACAGGAACGGGGAGGTGTTGGCTGCCGAGGCGGATTTACTTGGGAGGTGGAAGGAGCACTTTGAAAAGCTCTTAAACGCACCAACAGTGGACACTGACCTACCCTACCTGGAGCCTCTTAGCGCGAAGACTCACCATGGAGGAAGTTCTGCAGGCCATTGCTAGCTTGTAGAATGGGAAATCTCCTGGTGTGGATGAAATACGGGCGGAGACTTTGAAAGCAATGGGTGCAGATGGGTGCTCATGGCTTTATAAGGTGTGTCAGGCTGCTTGGGAATCGGGAACGGCACCTAGGGATTGGCAAACCGGTGTGGTGGTTCCTCATTTTAAGAAGGGGGACTGGGATACCTCCAACGTGGCCGGTGTGGACATCTAACAAGCAGTTCCGGTCACCTCCAATAATTGGATATTTATATTGTTGCCCTGGTATTCCTCGACTTCCTGGAAAACATAATCGTGGGATCACTCTCCTCAGCATACCTGGTAAAGTCTTATTTCAAGGTGCTAGTGCAGAGAGCTCGGGCAGTCGTGGGTGATGCCATCCAAGAGGAGCAGTGCGGCTTTCGTGAAGGGCGTAGCACCACGGACCAGCTGTTCACTCCCCACCAAATCCTCGAGAGACATTGGGAGTATGCCAAATATGTGGACCTTTGTCCACATCTTGACCTTTGTGGACCTTGAAAAAGCTTACGACCGTCTACCCTGAGGAAAACTGTCGGGAGTGCTGCAGGAGTATGGGATCAAGGGTCAGCTATTGTGGGCCGTTCAGTCCCTTTACAGCGATTGCAGAAGCTGCGTCCGAGTGAGCGGGAGGAGTTCGGATTGTTTTCTGGTACGTGCTGGACTCCAGCAGGGTTGTGTCCTCTCATCTTTCCTGTTCCTCATGTATTGATACATGGACAGGATCTGAATGACCCCCTCGGCCTGGAGGGGGTCAACATCGGTGACGTCGCGGTAAGGATGCTTCTCTTTGCCGACGATGCCGTTCTCTTGACCTGCTCTCGACAGGAGCTCTAGAGCGTGCTCGATAGGTTCGACTCCGAATGCACTGTGGCCGGAATGAAACCGAGCGTCTCCAAGACATTGGTCATGGTCCTCTCGAGAAATCCTGCTCGGTGCACCCTGCATGTCAGTGGGGTCCCACTGGAACAGGTGGAGAAGGTCAAGTATCTCGGGGTCTGGTTCTCGAGTGACGGGCAAAGACATAGGTCATGGTCCTCTCTAGAAATCCTGCTCGGAGCACCCTGCATGTCAGTGGGGTCCCACTGGAACAGGTGGAGAAGTTCAAGTATCTCGGGGTCCAGTTCTCGAGTGACGGGCGATACGGAAACGAGATCGACAACCGCATTTCCAAGGTTTCTGCGGGAACTTTGGCGAACAGTAGTTACCAGATCGGAAGTTTCTGAGGAAGCAAAACTCTTGTTTGTGTTTATCTCCCCACCCTCACCTATGGTCACGAACTTTGGGTAATGACCGAAAGCACCAGATCGCGAATACAAGCTTGCCGAAATGAGGTTCTTCCATCGAGTGGCTGGCGTAACGCGCTGTGATCGGATGCCTTAGTTGGAATTATTTTTTTATAATGTATATCAAAAGGTACCAACCACGAAGGTTCCGCACTGTTATCTTATCAGCGTTGAGATAAAGGAATCCCATCATAGTCACATGTCGCTGCATGCGTGTGTTTGCCATTGTTCGTGCCTGACAGAGTGAAACCCACTAGCCTGAGTTAAAGCATATTAATAATCTGAGTAATGCAAACTGAGTAATGGGCACCAATATACGCTTGCAATAAGGTGTGTAAATCGAGATTGTAAAAGTTTAGAGCCCCCAAAAACCAAGGTGAACACAAAGGCAGAAGAAATAGATATGTAAGCATGGCTATCAATATAAATCCATGCAGTATTTCAAGCAAGTGTATGACCCTCCTGTGCCTGGGACTTGTATTGTGTTTCCTCATCTTCACGTATTATTCGGGTCTGACGAAGTTGCAAGACGGAGATTCACGGATCATATCACAGGATGCCTCTTTTTTAAATCGATTTTCTCCGTTCCTAGGTGAGAATCCCGAATTAGACAAGAGACTCGATGGATCGATTGGGGGAATAGAGGGAGGGATATGAACATAATTCTAACTTACATTTAGAATGCCACATGTATTTTTTGTCGTTACTATGCCATTAAATGTGCTAGTTCCTCTTCATTCATTTAAATGCACATTTCTGAAATTTCAGGGCCATGGTTGCCTCATATATGTGGGTGCCGCATTTTAGTCTGCTTTATTTGTACTCCTTTTCACTGCTATCCATCATTTCCCCGAGGGGTTCAACTTCAGTTTGGTGCCTGCAGGATTCAGGTTCGAAATATGTATCATTCCACAGTGTACCATGAGAGGAGTCGAAAGNCCTGGATGAGATCGCCCCTCCTTAACCTTCGTACGAGCGAGTGGAGTCCCAATACTTCTAAACGCTTCTCGTAGTCCCCTGACCTCCTTGATCATTCTTGTGGCCCTCCTCTCTACTCCCTCGAGCGCCAACAAATCGCCCTTATTTGTAGGCCTCTAAGACTGGATGCAATTTTCCAACTGGAGTCTTATCAGTGCCGCATACAACGGAATAATCCTACTTGCGACCGACCGACGAATGTTAATCCTGTTGCATTTGGCCACCGTCGCTTGCGCGTGCGAGGAAAACTTGAGCTCCTCTTCGATAGAAACTCCCAGATCTCTCTCTCCGTTTGCATCATCCATTTTAACATCGCCGAACGTGTCGAGAGACATACCGTTGTTTCGACCGCCCTGGAGAACTTTACGCTTACTTTTATTAAACCTCATGAGCCATTTCGTGCTCCACTCGTCCAAAAGCCTTCAATCTCGCCCTTCAAAGCCCTATTCGCCTCCCCCCTTATGACCATACCTATCTTGGTGTCGTCAGCAAATATACTCATCTATAGATAACCCTTTACGCCGAGATCCAAATCGTTTATGTAGACCAAAAAGGTGGGGGGCAATGCTGACGTTAGTTACTAGACAGTAAGCAACTAGGATAGTCAAAAAACAAAACAAAATAAAGCAAAACAAAAACACAATCATATTCAGCTTCAAGAGGGTTAGGACTACCCTAAAATTAAGGAACGCTCGACCTCGACACGTGATATCAAAATGGGTGATATTGCCTCTTGATATCACTAACTATCTTGAAACTTGAATCACTTTTTTTAAAACAGATTGAGGGGTCCAAACAATCTAATGTTATTCATTGAGGAACCATGATTAAACTTGGGGCTTCACTCGATATACGGAGGACTAAACAAGTCATTCTTCTTAGAGGATTGAGGATGGGTCTGGTTCATCTCCCCGGGGGTTCAAGATATGATTAAAGATATGACCATGCGAGTCTTGCCGGACATGCACTTCCATAGCGTATGAAGGACTTAGTGGGGGCTCAAATCCTGTAATGGAAAGTGAACGCCTCAAATGATGACAATCGCAGGAAGTATAATTTCCTATAGTACTTCCAGCCAGACCGAGAGAGACTCGGTGGCAAGGTCTCCAGTAGGGGGGCTGAATAATTACGTACGGAAGTACTATTTTAATCGCAACCTGAATAACCCCCTGAATGTCATGGCGTTCGTCGGCATTTGACGCTGGCCCAATGTGGGGCCGCGGGAAAATCCTATGGGGGACTAACGTTTGGAACCAACGTTGGACCAACGTAGGAGTGCTGCCGGGGATCTGGTGCTACTGGGGATGCGACCAGAGTTGGGCCCAACGCAGATGCGACAGACTTCAATCTAGCATGGTGCAAGGATTTTGAAAACGTCTAAGCGGGAAGTAGCAATAAATGGGTAATCGTATCCCTCGACATCTATGCAGAAGTTGATGTGATGCTACTTCTCGGTGTCTCTCCCTCCCTTGTCGTTATATTTCACTTTCCAATTGATCCCAATTCCTGAAGAGATACGGGCGTATGCTAGAAGCAGCAATATGATCGAGAAACGGGAGGGAAGAAAGAATCGGCACTTACCTGCATGTAATATCGATTCAGGCCAAGCTTAGAAAAATTGCATATTTTATCATTGAACACCATGAAAAAGCACGATCATCAATGACTTCATCATTGGACAAAATAGATCCTCGTTTACCTCTTGCAGTCCTCCTCCGGCAGCATCACTGTGGAAAGGCCGCACCCAGATTACAGGGATTCACACGCCCTCAGCCCATCCTAATCGCTCACTAATAAGAAGTTGGCCATTCCCGACAGTCCGATATTTGAGCGGATACATTAGAACTATCGAAGCCAAATTCTTGGAATATGGAGAATTTCATATTGCATGACAAATGGTAAAAAAACAGGCAAATTTGCTAAGAGTCTATAACATTGGAACTACATGAGTCAAATGGTCGGTGTAGGAGGGACTTTAAAATTTTGTTACACTTGACCTGGACTACCCTGTATATCTTGAAAGATTTTGAGCTGCAAAATACAAATTTGTTCAGCTATCATAACTTACAACTTTTGGATGTTGATTGAATTAATAACGCAGGAAATGTGACGGCAATAAAATGTGAAATCCACTATACCGAAATGGATGGATGAATCAACCACAGGACTCGAATAGAGTACCTTTGGGACCTCGTGAGGTAAGGCTTCAGTATGGTGACCACGGAGTTCAGAAATGACATATCATGATAATTGCAAACTGTTTCGTGAGAGGAGTCAAATGATGTGAATTTTAGCTTAGGATGACGCCAAATGAAGAGATTTAAGGTCTTCAAATGTATACCTTTTCTCTATGGGAAATGCTCAAGAATGTGGCGGACATGTTGAGTGGAGGTCTTGAAAGCCTGTTTCCGTTTAATCTTGCAGCGCCACACTGCTGTTTGCGCATTCTCCCTGTCACATCCCGCAGCAAAGCAAGTAAAGCCAATGGAGGGCTAAGTGAAACGAAATGGGGCTGGAACTTCCTAAACTACTTGGCAGTATTGGAAATATTTGGAGGAAAGTTGGGGGCTTCGTTACCCCAACCCTCCCCCAGGTTCTACGCGACTGGTCACAGCACGTAACTGCTCTCAAATTTTCAACAGTAGCTAGTAAAAAATATAAAGATTCCTGGAAAATCCATACTTTTCCTCCAAAGAGGGGCAAATAAGTCACAACCAAACCAAACCAAACTAACCAACCTAACCTAACGTAACCAACCTGATCTCACCTAACCTTACCAAACTTATCTAACAAATCTAACCTAACCCACCGATCCTAACCAACCTGACCTCATAGAGTAATTGTAATGATGTGATTATAGATTACCTATGTTTTACAACATGAGATCATCAGGTGATGAAGTCAAGGGGTGTGCTTCCTGAGGTAAAAGTGGTACCGATCAACTCCACTCAAGAAGTACAATCCTGTGACATGTATCACACCGATTATAAGCAGGTACTATACTGGAGTTGAGCCCTATTAGGTAATTGTCGAAACCAAATATAGCTGATGGGACGTTTCGACTAGTGCCGAGTCACATGAGATACTATTCTCGTGCGGAAATGTGGATATAACAGTGGCGCTAACTGTCCCAAGGAAAGCGGGCGTGATCAACCTCCGTCCAACATGACAGCTCCCTTCTCCAGTTCTCTCCTTAGAGAATAAGGTAAATACTTGAAGAAATGAACTTTCCTAAAATGATTTCATCCTGCAATAAATTTGGTGCTTTTCGACTCCTCTCATGGTACACTGTGGAATGATACATATTTCGAACCTGAATCCTGCAGGCACCAAACTGAAGTTGAGCCCCTCGGGGAAATGATGGATAGCAGTGAAATGGAGTACAAATAAAGCAGACCAAATTGCGACACCCACATATATGAGGCAACCATGGCCCTGATATGTCAGAAATATGCATTTAAATGAATGAAGAGGAACTAGCACATTTAATGGCATAGTAACGACAAAAAACACATGTGGCATTCTAAATGTAAGTTAGAATTAGGTTCATATCCCTCCCTCTATTCCCCCAATCGATCCATCGAGTCTCTTGTCTATTTCGGGATTCTCACCTAGGAATGGAGAAAATCGGTTAAAAAAAGAGGCATCCTGTGATATGATCCGTGAATCTCCGTCTTGCAACTTCATCAGACCCGAATAATACGTGAAGATGAGGAAACAGAATACAAGTCCCAGGCACAAGAGGGTCATACACTTGCTTGAAATACTGCATGGATTCATATTGATAGCCATGCTTAGATATCTATTTATTCTGCCTTAGTGTTCACCTTGGTTTTTGGGGGCTCTAAACTTTTACAATCTCTATTTACACACCTTATTAAAAATGTATATTATTGCTCATTACTCAGTTTACGCTACTCTGATTATCAATATACTTTAACACAGGCTAATGGTCTTCACTCTGTCAGGCACGAACAATGGCAAACACACGCATGCAGCGACATGTGACTATGATGGGATTCCTTTATCTCAACGCTGATAACAGTGCGGAACCTTCGTGGTTGGTACCTTTTGATATACACTGTAAAAAATAATTCCAACTAAGGCATCGGAAACAGGGTTTCCGTCTAACGCGCGGAGAAGCGGATCCCGGTTCATAGTGGAAACTATATCTCCTATTTTTAAAGTAAACATGCTGTTCTGAAAAAAACCAGCGTTTCCCTTATTTTCCATGCATACATGCATACATTTTCTTGGCCGCTTTTCCCAACTTAATGGGGTCGCGGTTCGAGGATTCCCAGAAGCGTCCTCCAGTGATCTCGATCCTGAGCAACAGACTCAAGCTCAGCTGGTGGGATGCCGAGCCTCTCGTGACAAAGCCGAGCGACATAATCACTCCACCTTGTATGGGGTCTACCGACAGGTCTTTTGCCGGTCATCTCGGCCTGGAAGACTCCTCTTGGGAGCCTTTGGCAGAGTTCCGCATCCGATCACAGCGCGTTACGCCAGCCACTCGATGAAAGAACCTCATTTCGGCAGCTTGTATTCGCGATCTGGTGCTTTCGGTCATTGGTCAAAGTTCGTGACCATAAGTGAGGGTGGGGAGATGAACACTCTTAAAAACCAAGAGTTTGCTTTCCGAGAAACTTCCGATCTGGTAACCACTGTTCGCCAAAGTTCCCGCAGAAGCCTTGGAGATGCGGTTGTCGATCTCGTTTCCGTATCGCCCGTCACTCGAGAACCAGACCCCGAGATACTTGAACTTCTCCACCTGTTCCAGTGGGACCCCACTGACATGCAGGGTGCACCGAGCAGGATTTCTCGAGAGGACCATGACCTATGTCTTGGAGACGCCCGGTTTCATTCCGGCCGCAGTGCATTCGGAGTCGAACCTATCGAGCACGCTCTAGAGCTCCTGTCGAGAGCAGGTCAAGAGAACGGCATCGTCGGCAAAGAGAAGCATCCTTACCGCGACGTCACCGATGTTGACCCCCTCCAGGCCGAGGGGGTCATTCAGATCCTGTCCATGTATCAATACATGAGGAACAGGAAAGATGAGAGGACACAACCCTGCTGGAGTCCAGCACGTACCAGAAAACAATCCGAACTCCTCCCGCTCACTCGGACGCAGCTTCTGCAATCGCTGTAAAGGGACTGAACGGCCCACAATAGCTGACCCTTGATCCCATACTCCTGCAGCACTCCCGACAGTTTTCCTCAGGGTAGACGGTCGTAAGCTTTTTCAAGGTCCACAAAGGTCAAGATGTGGACAAAGGTCCACATATTTGGCATACTCCCAATGTCTCTCGAGGATTTGGTGGGGAGTGAACAGCTGGTCCGTGGTGCTACGCCCTTCACGAAAGCCGCACTGCTCCTCTTGGATGGCATCACCCACGACTGCCCGAGCTCTCTGCACTAGCACCTTGAAATAAGACTTTACCAGGTATGCTGAGGAGAGTGATCCCACGATAGTTCGTGCACTCCCTCGAGTCCCCCTTCTTAAAATGAGGAACCACCACACCGGTTTGCCAATCCCTAGGTGCCGTTCCCGATTCCCAAGCAGCCTGACACACCTTATAAAGCCATGAGCACCCATCTGCACCCATTGCTTTCAAAGTCTCCGCCCGTATTTCATCCACACCAGGAGATTTCCCATTCTACAAGCTAGCAATGGCCTGCAGAACTTCCTCCATGGTGAGTCTTCGCGCTAAGAGGCTCCAGGTAGGGTAGGTCAGTGTCCACTGTTGGTGCGTTTAAGAGCTTTTCAAAGTGCTCCTTCCACCTCCCAAGTAAATCCGCCTCGGCAGCCAACACCTCCCCGTTCCTGTCTTTGATGACACGGAGCGTATGTTGCCTGCCTTGCCGTAACCTTCGGATGGTTTGCCAGAACACCTTGATGGCATTGCGGTAGTCTGATTCCATTTGATCACCGAATTCCTTCCACGCCTCCTGTTTCGTTTTTTCCACAATTCGAGCAGCAGTTCGTCGCGCCTCGGAATAGCACGCCCTAGAAGAATCAGACCTACTGGATATGTACGCCCGGTAGGCTACCTTCATGGCAGTGATAGCCTCGCGCACCGCTGGTGTCCACCAGGGGTGCGCTTGGCGTTACCGTGAGCCACTCCGATGCGCTTCTCCCCACACACTCTTGCTGCCGCCGCCGAAACACCAGACCGAAATAGAGTCCATTCGGTCTCTACATCTGACGTCTGGGGAGGCAGTTGGGAGTACTTCTCGCCGATCTCCCTCGCAAATTCGTCACGAGTTCCCTCATCGCGAAGGGCTTTCCACCTCTCTCGTCTTTCAACGCGTGCGGTTCTCTGCTTCGTTCTGAAATTCGCTCGTATTCGAAGTTTGCTGACCAGTAGATGATGATCGGTCCTCAGTTCTGCCCCACGCCACACCCTCGTATCCGTCACAAGGCCCCACAAGTCCGCCGAAACGATCACGTAATCGATCAGCGATTGCTGGCACACAGTACCAGTCCGACTATCAGATAACCTGTGCCAGGTAAACTTGTGGACATCTTTGTGGTGGAAGAATGTGTTGGNTAGTATGCTCTTCATGATCTTCCCTGGGATACTCGTGAGACTTACCGGCCTGTAATTTCCTGGAAGTGAACTGATAAATTCAAGTATCTTCCTTTACGTTCTCTATGTAAATGGATCATGTACCACAAAAAAGGTACTGGAGTCTTAAAATAATTGATCATTTCCTAATCCCACTGAAACAGCGGCTACATTCTCGCCACCTCGCAGCAACTATGGAAAGTTTTTTGTTGTAATGGTGGCAACATACCTGCAAACTCGCTAATTCTGTTGGATGTTTTTGCTCAAATAACTGAGATGGATGTCGTATACTGAGTCATGGCAAACGTTGGCTGCCCCCCTAGAGCCAAGGTGGGACCAATACAGGCAGCCCATTGTGATGTTAGGCCACTTTCCCCCACTCGCAGCCAACGTGGGCCCAATGTATTGTGCTGCCGGGGATATAGGCCCAAGGGTGGACGAAAATATTGGGCATGTTAGCTGCACCTTAGCCAATCTTGCCAATATCGGCATAATATCGACTTCCCAATATTTCTATTCCAGCATCGACTATATATTAGACCGATACGATGATCCACTGTTCCCAAGTTGCACTTGAAATTATTTTTGGAAATGTTAAAATTTTCCTCCAGGCCGCTAGAGGAAGGTATGGATCTCACTTTTCACACAGTACAAAAAGTGCCCTTCCCACCACCCATGGAATGAACCCTCACCGGAGTGTTTAGTACCTTGTCGTATTTCTTGCCTAGTATCATTAAAGTAGTCAATATACTAGGACACTTCCTCATTTCTCATCCAAATACTTGAGAGAGAATCAAGGAGTCTAGGCCATAAACAAGCTCATATTCCCTATGAGAACCCTTTACGAACGGGGTATGAACGTCGCGGCAGGTTCTGTCCATTTTCTCTCTACGAATTTCAGCATGACCGTTCTGCTCTCACGGGAAGGAAATAAAGAATTGAAATTTCGGACTTGTCATAAAGCGTGAAACGGTCAATTATCTTCTGAATGTACCATGTTTGGTACAGTCAGGGGAAAATGAGCCATTACAAAACCCATAAGTCAGACGCATGCATGGACAGGGGGATATTTCGGTACTGCCCGTACTACTATCGCAGATAGAAAAGTCCTCACCATAGGAAAAAAACCCACTGGGAAATGAATGTAGGTCAAATGGCAGCGTCAATATCGACCCAATAAGGGGTCCAGTATAAATCCCAATAATGGTCCAATATGGGTACCAATACTCGGCCAATTTGTATTTTCCTCGGCAGACAATATTGATCAATATTTGGGAACTACGGGAGTCGTAGACTTGTCCTGTTGCCCCACTAAGGGCCAACGTCAAATACTGACGTGTGGCATGGCATTCAAACGATTATATTAGGTTTCTAATGAGATTCTATGATTGCGCATTGTTCAGCTTCCTCAACGGAACCTACATTGCCACCGAGTCTCTCTCTCGGTCTGACTAGAAATACAATGGGAAGTAATACTGTACACCTTCCTTCCATTTTCATCTTTTGAGGCCTACACTTTCTGCATGGGATTTGAGCCTCTTTGTGCTTTCATTCATCATTCATATGGCTCATTTCCCATTTCCATTTAAATTTTCTTGCATATGGTACATCAAGTCAAAGATTTGCACATCGAAGGTTCTCAGTGTTGAAGATTTCAGAGATCGCATCTATGCTGCTGTTAACACCATAACCCCTGACGATGAACATCCTGAATGTTGAGGGAAACAATAGATCGATTGCAGTTATGTAGCGATTTGGAAGTTGGTCGTGCGGAACTTCAGTAATAAACAAATGTTAAGTGATTTCTTAACATTTCTTTATTACTTCCACCAGTTTAATTTAGTTCATTACTGACGATTTGAAGTGCACGTCATTCATTTTTGTAAGTATTTTGAGTTCTTCAATGAAATAGATTGGGACTTCATGACCACCCTCTATTGTCACAATAAACAATATTTCCGCAATTGTTATCCGACAATTTAGACGGATTTTATTGGCGCAAACAGCATGAGGGTGACACACCGCCGCCTTCCGTAGTGATAAGTTCGTGGCATTCTCCTTCACAATGTGCTGGACCTGTTATCCCATTTGAGTTTTGAGATAAAAGATAACAGGAAAGTTCACGAGGCAGCCACTGAAATGACTTGCTTACGTGGAACCCTGTGTCTTTTACTCTCAAGAGTGAAGAATTTATCATATCCATTTTGATGTGTGCTTGTCATCAGTCGGAAGATGGGTCAAATGAATGTCAATATAATGGTCCAGGATTTCTACTTGTCGTGATTTTGATGTTTGAAAACTGAAAAGGCCAAGGTAAAGAGTGGACGAAAGACAACACATCAAATACCCTCGCGGCTATGAATATGGTACGCAGCCGTACCTCGAGGAAGAGTGCAACTCTCCTGTGTCTAGCAATTGTCTTCTTTTCTTTCATTATCATATACTATATGGGTCAGACGAACATGGAAAATGGGATTTCGCGCTTCAAATCTCAGTACTTTTCCCTCCGAGAGAGATTATCCTTGTTTATTGGTGAGATTCTCGAACTACACTGTAAGAACTTCTTCATGCAAAACATATAAATTTGATTAAGATGAGAGTGGTCATAGACTTGTAAGATGTATAATACAGCACTTATATAAAAAGGTCCATTGAAACGATGAGGGAAAATGTTCCAAGATCCTCGGTCTAGTAGGCCTTCAAGGGAATGGTATTGTACTATTTCAAGGGAAAAAGAGAGGGAGACTCGGTGGCAATGTAGGTTCCGTTGAGGAAGCTGAACAATGCGCAATCATAGAATCTCATTAGAAA
>CAJPEV010002621.1:0-26012 GCA_905338385.1 Darwinula stevensoni
GAACGTCTCATCATCCGTTTTGCAAGCAGATCCACCTTCTTATACCATCGATTAGCAGCAAGAAACATATTGCATTGCTTAGTTGGTGGCGAGGACGGTAAACTTCCAATCAGATAATAATAAGGATATTGGTTTTACGAGAGCAGCCGAACTCGACGGATCGTTCTCCGAATCGATCTTCTCGAACTTCGGTACCTTCTGAGTTTTTTAACCAGTCGACTGGATCGAGGGAATACATTTCTACGAGAACTCCGGCTGAAGATGGCAGAGACTATTAGCAGAAAATTGGATCCCATCGAAACACGGTGAAGTCTTCTTCCTCCTTTGCGTTATTTCACGTTAGATCGCCTCTTGCTCCAAGCATCCAGAGAAGTTTACCGTCCTCGCCACCAACTAAGCAATGCAATATGTTTCTTGCTGCTAATCGATGGTATAAGAAATTGGATCTGCTTGCAAAACGGATGATGAGACGTTCACTGCTATCGAATGACATTTTTTTTCTATCGTGGTCTGGTGATTTATGTCCCGTACCCCGTATTTATGTCTCCTCTAGGAATCGTATGTCCCTATCCCAATTCCAGAGTCATTGTTCTGTGTTTCAACTGCTATCGATTCAGGAATATCCCTGCCAGCATCCCAAGTCAAGTTATTCTTTTTCTCGACCCCAAACTCTGTCTAGGGATTGCTGTTTTATGTACTCCTGAAAATAGAGGAATAGCTCTGAGGGCCCACACCTGGAATCTTCACGTAACTGATCAGTTAGCTCTGAGGATTATTATTTTTTTTTATTTTGTAACAGATTCGGTGTAGAAGTTGAAGTTAGCATTCCAATTGCCTGCACTACGGTTTTTCAGTGGCACCAAGAGGCTTTATGAAAGAACCTGATAATGAATTTGCTTTTCTCGAAGGCACAGGATACATTTTAAGACAACACTTGGAACCTTTTGTTGGCGTTGTTAATGAATGATAATCTCAATTCTTTTTAAACGTATAGACAGTAGAAGTAAATAATTAATACTCCTCTAAAGCTAAAAATCCTTGCCCTAGCCTACGTTTTCAAATTGATGGCTATGGGACCTAAACTATTCGGACGAAAAATGCCACCACTTTCCATGCACGTTTTGAGACCGGATGTTGGGATAATTTTGTTTAAAAGTCCAATTTGGTGTTCTTGGTTGTTACATAACGTGGGAGGAGGATTGTCTCACTTCCCCTACGTAGCAACACAAGGAAATGAATATGTCTCAACAAAGCTCAAAGAGTCAATCTTATATCCCTCATCAAACAAGGCCAAAACTCATTTTCTTCCAGATTTCTTCATTCTGATATGGCACAAATTAACAAGACTATCACAGACAGGGGAGAGATTGCTGGAGAATCAGAATTTTCCCATTATTGGGCTCAAAATGAGCCAGTTCATATGAATGATTAACAGCTTCCAAAATGAAGCATGAAGAGCAGGGATTCTCTCAGTCACCCCGTGCCAGTTTAAGGACATTCTGTAGTACCTATAGGACCCTGACACCCCCTAAGTCTTAGTTTAATAATCTCTTGGCAACAACCAAAAGACTTCCTACAGGACCTAAAGGTCCCATTCCCCAGGAGGGATCCCAAATCCTCGATGGAGGCCATGAGGGTTAGATGGTGTCCGGCAGTCATCACGACAGTCCTTTCTTAGGACTTGGTCCACCTCCACTGAACTGAAGAATCCTACCGACTGAAAACAGGGCATAATTTGTGCTACATTAAAAAAAAATTCATACTTTTTGCAGAGTTCTTGCAAAGTAAAAAAGATCCTGCATTTAACCCATTCATATCTAGTGACTTTTCTCCTTAACCTCTGCTACATTATTTTTCTTTACACAAACCTGTGCTAAGTTTTTCACTTCTGGTGCATCATTTTGTGCCCTACACAGAAAATAACATGTTCCCTCATTCAACTACGAGGGCAAGTCAATAAGTAAAGATACAATAATTATTTGCAACTAACAATGCAACTGTGTAGGTACAGTTATTGTTGGGTGTTGAAGATTAGAACCTCCTACGTATGGATTTAAAAAATCAGCCACCTGTAGGGCCATTGTCCAGTAAAAAAAATGGCAGCTCCACTAGAGACATGTACAGTTGTGGAACAATGGGTTATCAGATTTTTATGGTCAGAAGGTGTGAGGACCACTGACATCAATCGCAGATGGTTAGATAGTATGGAGGTAACAGCATGAACTGCCGAAATATGGATAAGTGGGTGGAATGGCTGGAAAATGGGCAACTAGGCATGAGTGCTCTGCATTGCCCAAGAAGACCAAAAACTATGGAAACCATCAGCAACCTTGGTTGCGAGGTTCTACCACATCCAGCCAGCAGTCCTGACTTTGCACCATTGAATTATCCTCTATTCAGTCCCTTAAAACAGTGGTTTTCAATCTCCCTTTTGCTCTCATAGAACATCCATGTGTTCAGTGTGCTGTGGCACACCGGTTGAGATCCACTGCCTTAAAAGAGCTTGTGGTAAGATGGAACAAATGTATCAGTGTGCAAGGGGATTATGTGGAAAAATGACCTAAAGTTTGTACTTGAAAGGTTCCATTAAATATATGAAATTCACTTTTGTGTCTTTACTTATTGACTCACCCTTGTAATTATGTAAGTATATTACTAGACTGGTAAATATTGTCCTGAAAAATCTCAGGCAAGATGCACCAATAGGAATGCCACAATAAGAAACACAATTCCATGCAGAAGTTAACTCAATCATAGCTGTTAAAAGGTTAACCCTTTGGCTGTTATGACTGCCTTTCAAATCTTGCAAGGTTCTAAAAACAAATTTTATACATACTGTGATTCAAATATTATTGTTTCAAGGAAGATCCAAGTATTAACTTCAATAAATCCAAATTTTAAACCACTGAAATATTAACCCTTTCAGACCTGAATTAAGACCACTATCGAAATAATATCCTTTTTAGCATTTTTGAGCTATTTTGTGATTGTAATTTAAATTTTCATGCTTTATATGTAGTTTTCATATTTTATATAAATTTACCATATCATACCATGTACTTCAGGTGTCCAGAAAGTAATAATAATCGTTTGTAAATTTGTAATTCTGCAAGCAATACACTTCCCACTGTTCAGACATTTAGATCAATATGTAACATCTGTGATTGCCGATTTTCAAGTCAATCCATTGAGAAGTGCTTACAGATGCAGACTTCAAAAGACAGCTCTACAAGCTCAGTGCAACGCAGGCTGTTTTTAACAATTTGGATATGGCTACAAGTGCTGAGAACTTTCGCTTCTACACGTTCATGTGGTTCAACCTTAGTACTGCTGCTGCTACCTGTTACATGGAATGAGCTTGTTGCAAAAGGCCTTGTTGAGCTTGTTGCAGAAAGCCTCCACACCTTCACAGAAAAAAAAAGCCCAATGTGCTTGGCACAGTTGATGCGAGCTGCTTTGTTGTCCTCGGTCAGTTGGTGCGGTACCCAGACTGATGCCACGTTGCGCAGTTGCAGGTCTTGTGTGAGCACCTTGTGAACAGTGCTCTTGCCAACATTGAACCCTCATCCAGCTCTTGAGTAGTCACTAGGCAGTCTTCATCCACCAGATCTCGCACTGTCTCGACAAGCTCTGGTGTCTGGGTGGACCTTGGACAGCTTCTGTGGGGCTGGTCGAGAAAGGAAGGCTAGTCCTCCTTTTCAGCTGCTTCTCTGAAGTTGCTGAACCACCGAAGGACACAAGACTTGACATACACAGGGACTAGTTCCCTGTAACAGGCAGTGGCCGCAATGCCAAGTTTGAACCACATGAACCTGTAGAAGCGAAAGTTCTCAGTGCTTGTAGCCATATCCAAATTGTTAAAAACAACCCACATTGCACTGAGCTTATAGAGCTGTCTTTTGAGGTCTGCTCTGTAAGCACTTCTTAACGGATTGAATTGAAAATTGGCAATCGCAGAGATTACATATTGATTTAAATGCCTGAGCAATGAGAAGTGCACTGCTTGTAGAATTACAAATTTACAAACGATTCTCATTACTTTCCGGACACCCGAAGTATTATATATTATATACATTTAATTAAATAACTGAAGATAACAAAACTAATGAAAGAAGGCTGAAAGAAGGCATCTGATGGAACTGAGTCATGCATAGTTGCACCCATTGTAGCATAATATGGAGCACAAAGTCATGAGAATCCTAAGAAATTTCCAGAGACACAATGTAAATGCAATGTCCATTGGAATGGATGCCAGGTCTGAAAGGGTTAAAGTTTTACAAAACCTGTCAGTGGATAATGAAAATACTTGGGGTTTTCAATCAGCTATTCTCCTTTTATTCCCATGTCACTGCATTGTCAAAAATTGTCAATGTTATTATATCTACACCTACTCTTTCTCCTTTCTCTTTTACCCTTCAGAAAAATTGCAGGGTGGGAGTGGTTCATTGAGAGTATGTAAGGATCTCCAAAGAAAAGAAAATATAGTTTTCCATAAAAACTTCTCTGTTCTTAAGACTTACTGACATTTTTTTATCTTCCAGGGTAACTTCAGGCACATTGGAGTATGCACAAAAATGAATACTTCAAAGTATTTGTTTCACCTTCAACTGGAAAATGAGTATGTGTGGGTTTCAAAAGACTTGAGAATTAGTTTCTTTGACATTTCCAGGACTTGTAGGAATACCTTTTTATTGACTAAAAGTATGCTTTCCAGACATGACCTCCATGAAAGCATACAGCACCCCCATTAATTTACAAGTTAATGACATTTCACTATCTTGCCTGATTTTCAAAGGATTTGTCAATTCCTCCAATACTTTTTCCAGGGTTTCCTTGTCAGCTAAAGCTCTGTAATCCAAGTAAAAAAATTACCTGAGGGAGATTGGGGATGTTCAACTTGAATGCAAACATTGCTCTAGTCCACAGATTAGCAACCTGGAGTGCAAGGGCTGCTCGGTATCTGTGTTCACTGGCAACTAGATACCTAACCTGCCAAAGAGAAATAACTGGAACATGACATTCATGACATTAAGGTACAAGCAAAACACTAATGAATCATTAATAGAATAAAGGGGGTAACCTCATCATGAATGCTGATGGCAAATCGGCCTTGGATTCCATATGAAGTGAAGAGATGATTCATGGCAACAAGAAGCAGATGGAGGTAATCCACTGCTGAGCTCTGGACCACCCAGTTCACACGACTGGTCAGAAACTAATGTGGAAAAAACACACAAAGCCATGTCTCAGTCTTTCAGACATGTACAATTCCAGGTAATTTTAGGGCTGAAGCAACCAAAATGCTTTTCCTCTTTGGAATATTTCATTTCACTTGCTCCCAGAATCTACCTTACCAAAGTAGACAACAGGAAAAATAAAGCATAGACAATGGGTGATAGCCTGAGCCATTTTTTGCATATAATGCCAAAAAGAGTGGATGCAAATAGAAGGCTGAAATGGTGACCTGTCAGAGTGCTCCAGAAGGGCTATGCCGAGCAAAAAAGGAACAGGCAAAAATATTTCAAGCCATTTCCACCCTATGCATGAGAAGCAGCAAAAAGAATGTCATTTATAGGTTGATTGCACCTACAAACTGACATCCTTCTTAATTCACTATTTCTTCCAGGTGAAGAAGGTGAATTTTCTGAAAACCTGCAAGTCTCTATTCTCAAATTTATATTATACAGGAAACCATTACCAATCTTGAAGTCAAGGCAGGCCTATTATTCCAATTTCATGCTATCTTCTGTAACATAGGTGAGATAAAGAGGAACTGACATCATGGTCGACATAGAGCGGCTCAAGTGCCCGGGTGATCCTGGCCTTGAGAACAGGTGTCCTCGGCTCATCACTGTGGGCAATGGCTTCCAGCTCAGTGAACATAGCACTCTCAGTCCCAGCGACCCACACCCGGCCCTCCTCTACCACCTCCTCCAGGCTCTTATGGGATTAAAGAATCTTAATGACTTTTCTGTCATTCATCTCAACATGTTCCAGGTGTCCAGATAATACCTAGTAAACATTGGAGTACAAATATTTGGGTTGTGTGTGAGTAGGTGAAATAATTGAGAGCATTGTTACCATATTTACTCACATATAAGGAGCATTTTTTTGCATATTTTATTGTGTTCGATGAGGGGGTGCGGCATCTTATACTCGAGGGAAAAAAAGTCTCTTTTTCGAGAAAAAAATTTTTCAGCATACCTATAACTCATTGGTCACTAATTTGAGGCGGAAACTGTCTGCAGTCAGTCAGAAAAGGAGAAATATAATAATTATAAAACAGTAAACAGGGAGTGGCTACGTTGATTCGCGGACTTCATTCAGTATCAGAATCAGAATCTGAGATGTCTGGCAGTGTGGAAAATTGATTCCTGGAGCTCACATCCTCCTCCGAGGGGCCGTTCCAGAGACAATAATTTCTCATGGAAAGCTGCTGACATTTTCTGACGAACAGAAAATCCAACTTGCTTATGAATCACGTTGTTCAACCTCATGATGCAATGAATTTTCTATGGGAGACCCCATTTGCTCTCAAAATCATATGGGTTCACGTCTCCATCACTTCCGGTCACTCCCTTCTTGATTACCGGGAAATGATTCTTTTTTCCCACAAAAGGCCATGAGATGCTTTACAGCCGGGCTTAATTTTGCTTTTGATTTTGCCTCCATCTGCTTCTGTATACAACTTTCCTCGATGTCATACTTATGACCTATTGCACGGATGCCCAACTCCTTCACTTCCTGAATCACATGGATTCCTAAATCACTGCAGCTGTGTTATTTTGCGTATATTTCCATCCGTTTTCATGGATAATAAAACAAACGTTAGGGATACTGTGCCTCCCCTCGATAAAGGTCAGGACAGTGAATAAGAAACGAGGTTCGACCTACCTCAAGACTGGCTTTACCACTTATTCATCTCCCTTGTCCGACACTTTTCGCTACAAAATAGGGGGGTGCACCTTATACGCGGGGAATCTTTTTTTACACAAATTGGGACCTCAAAAGCAGGGGTGCATCTTATACACGGTGGCACACTATACTGGAGTAAATACAGTAATAAGATGCAAATACTACCAATTAACAGTCACTAGTTTATCATAATTGCATCTTTGCATCAATTATTCAGCTGCTTGAAATGTCAGCCTTCTGCATTCACACATATACAGAGTTGTAACTGATCTGCAACAGAATCTGCAAACAGAGAAAATCTAAAATATATAAATAAAATATATATGAAAATGATCCACTACTTCGTTTAGCCATTGCTGCCAACTTTTGACCACCCAGCAGACTTAAAACACATTGTGGCAAAAAATAAAAAAATAAAAATTAGTTTACTAGGTATTTTATAGACACCGTGAATATGGCATCCATTGAGAAGGGCCAGAGATTCAACATAAATCCTAAGCTTAGGAATCCCATTTGGTTGATTGCTTATTTTGGTGGAAAAAAAAATTCTCAGCACCAAAGAACATAGGCTCAAAATAAAGGATAGCAGATGAGTGAAACTGCTACTCTGCCCATTTCACTGCAAGGAAAAGAAAAGAAATTGAGCATATCCAATGGATGCAGAGTCTGAACAGTGAAACAAATAATACTAATGCACATGTTCTAAGTAGAATGCAAAGAAGTGACCCCTTGCACTTGACCTGAATTTATTAACATATTTTAGGAAGTCCCATGCACACCATCAAGAGGACTTGCATTGACACAAATGCTATTCTAATTAGATGCAAGGTATTCATTGCCTGCATTTTTCAGATTTGACTACTTGAGAGCCAAAAATTTGACAATACCTTATTTGAGGAGTGAAGCCGCAGGAGCTGGTTCACCTGTGACCTGGACCAAGGCTCATCTGAGTAAGACAAACCTGCCTCATTTGCCAGCCTCTTCCCCTCTCCATTCAGCTTGTATTTCCTCACACCCTTAAATGAACAAGGTTCCCATTTAACTCCCACTTAAGAAGGATATAGTTACATTTTCAAATGCGACTGACTAGTTGAGTACCTTCATAGCCACTTGATACACAAAGACTTGATGTCTGAAATGCTTTGAATGATTCATAGTTCTCAAATTGAAAGCCAATATGAACATAACTTCATTAGGATGACAAGAGAGATGAAGCAAGTGTTCAGTTATTATAGGCAAGCAATTACAGCAAGCAAATATCTTTTACCTCAAGTGGAGTGAAATCCAAGCTAAAATGGCAGTTGTAGAAAAAGGAAATGAATGGAAAATACAGGGTGGCCAATAAATACCTGACACATTTCAAAGTAATGTTAAATGGGTATTATGAAAGGAATTGAAATTATCTGTATAGTCTAGAAGACTAAAATCTCAGGAGTTTTACACATAATATCCATGTCTGATTTTGCCTCATTTAAATCTTGAAAACAGTGGCACATAAAACTCCATCGCATTCCTGCATTCACAAACGTGTATGGGTCACTGTGTCTTGCATCACTTTTTGCCAAGTTGATTGGAATATTGGCTATTGCCAGTTCAATGTTTCTGCATAACTCTTGAAGGGTCCTCAGCCTGTTGTTGTAGACTTTTGATTTCAAGAACATCCATAGGAAGAAGTCAGAGCTACTGACTGACCTTGGAATGTCTCCAAACCATGAAATGAGATAATTTGGTAAAAACTGTCTCAGCAGTGCCATTGACACACAGGGAATGTGGGCAATTGCCCCATCCTGTTTGGTCATCAAATCCCATCTCTATGAGTTTTGGGGCAACGAAGTTGTTCATCATTGCTGGGTATCACTCAGACATCACTATGACAGTCATACTCATTGTATCAGAGAAATATACAGCCCTATTATTGAACATTGAACTGGCAATAGCCGATATTTCAAATGACTTGGCAAAAAGCGATGCATGACACAGTGATCCATGCACATCAGTGAATACACCACATCCCATGTGGTGGACATGTACATGCCACTGTTTTCAAGACCTGAATGAGGCAAAAACCAGACATGGATACAATGTGTAAAACTTTTGAGATTATAGTTTACTATGCTATGAAAATAATTTCATTTCATGTCATAATGCCCATTTAATGGTACTTTGAAAAGTGTCAGGTATTTATTGACCACCTTGTATAAATGAAAAATAAAGTGGAAATGTTGAAATGTCATTTGATTATTTATACTCCTCAATATAAATTAATGCTTTAAAATACAAATAAATGCCTGAATCAAATAGGTCATATCAGAAACAATTTTCCATCACTTAGACCCTAAAGGAGTCCTAAGCTTCATGGTATTAGAATGCTGGTGCTCCAACAACACCAACAGCAGAAAGTTCTTTTGAATTAATCACAATCTCACAATCAGGGTAAGTGGAGGACCTTGGTTTTGGTGTAGATAGTGGTGGCCTTGGCACGGGCATCATCAGGTGTGAGGCGATGGTTGAACTGCCTGAGAAGCTGTTGGGCAAAAGACATCCCAGCTCCATAGATCCTTGCATAATTCAGGACCTTGGCCTGGTCCCGAGAGATGTCAATGGCCAGTGCTGTCTGACTGTGCAGGTCTGTTCCAGTGCTTTTCTTTCCCTGCACATTTTCAAGGTGGATGATAAAAAATCTAAAGCCTGAGATTAGCAACCTGATTTGTATTTTTCATGAAGGGACAGACAGGAGGGGTTTCATGGTGACTTCTCATACATGTAATATGAAACATTACTTAAAAACATAACTGCTAAATGTCCAGTTTTAGGGGTGAATATATGTGCTTATAGCTCAAATATCCAATGCCGAATGACCCCTAAAAATAAAATTTACAAAAAAGTGAACTAGACATTCTCAAGAAATCAAGCAATATCCTTACTGCCACCAAAGATCAATTAGCAGGTTTGAACATGCAAGATCCAGTAAATAAACACATTTTGAACTTTACTTAAACCAAAGAAACCTTGCATTGGTGTTCCTGTCCTTGAGGCCGTTAGAACACAATGAATTACAATCACAATTTAAATCCCTGAGTTAATTTTCAGACAACCGACTGCTATAAATCATCCCACAAACCTGAAGCGTCATCCATCCAAAGGGTGTGCAGCCATGCATCCTTCCTTGATGGGCATCTCCAATAAGAGCAGCTATCCACAATTCCTGATTACAGAGGATCCAAATCTATCAATACTTAAAAAAAATTATATGAACATTCAAACTCTAAACAGGTGTTCACCAGAATTTTCAATATTTGAAAACGTTATAAATATTAACAAATCAATTGAAAACTCTTTGCAGTAAATATTGAAAAAGTAAGTATATGCAGCAAAAATTTCATAGCACTTTAGCAAGCAGGGGAACATAAGTAAGTATCTGCCTGACCTGGGCATCAACATCAGCCCCAACAAAGTGGAAGCCAGGTGGAGCCTGAATCATGGCTTTCAGCTCAGAGCCAAGGCGTAGGGAGCTTGCATTAGATGCTGTCAACCAGGTAGCCTCCACTGCCCTTCGTGTCACTGTCCCACACACTGCCACCTGTGAGGAGTGATGTAAACCATTTTTCTTGGTTTGAATTCACCACAATGAGTCAATCTGGTCTCCTTGCATTTAATGGTCTCTGCTTAAAAACAAATGATCTTAGATGTAGTCAAGTTTTCCAGTCCAAATTGGAACAAGATTTCACACAAAGCAGATGGAGCATTAAGGCATCTGGTAGTGGTTATATCATCACATGTTTTACTGTATAAAGGTTTGCACTGGGACATTGAGAGAAATTGGTGCCAATTTTGATTCCTGAGTCAAGCTCAAGTTCTTCTACTACTCATCATCTTAGATAAAACTACCTGTCCAAAGACTGCATTCTCAAGGCAAAAGAGGGAAGCTTTTGATTTTGCATTCTATGGCCCACATGAAGCTCAGACATTTCCATGCGGCCAACTGCCGAAAAAGGTTGCACATCCCTGCTCTGAATAAATAAGAAATTGAATATGGACAAAGGAATGAAGGCCCATCAGAGTGATACTGCTCACCTCATTCTTGATCTAAACTAAGGGAAAACTAAAGTAAACTTAGAGCAATTTCAATGCATTCATGCAAGTGACTTATTGGTAATGAACTCATCAAACCCACCTGCAAGAAAAGGCCAGACCAAAGAATAAAGTTCAATGGAAACTAAAATCTTATGTGGCCTATTTAATATGCACCGTGCAAAGACATTTCCTCTACTTCACTACCATAACATGCTTATCTTCATTTTTAATAATATACAATTTACTTTCTATAACTGCTAATAACATTGCAACTGAAAAACTTGGATGAACTTTCAAAGATATGAAGAGAAACAAATGGTAACAAATCCATGTACAAGGGAAATCTGTATAAATAGTGGGAGAGTAGATACAAGCATTATAAGTCATTTGTTGTTTTCTTTGACATACCCTCTATATAATATCCCAATATTACCACAGTCAACTCTCATTTGTCCAAGAATAACTTATTCAGCATTCTCTTGCATATGGAAAAAGTTCATAGACCTGGCAAGAACTTCATACACCTAGTATGAAAACTCACACTTAAATCCAAATTCCTTCATTCCAAAAATCCAAATATTTACACTCAATGATCCCCTGGGTTCTTCCCCACCCAGTTTACCCTTTCCCTGGCTGAGATATCCAAACACTTTGAGGATGTCGATGTAAACTACGCCAACACCAGAGAAAGGGTTAAAGTGGACTTGCAAGAATTTGAGAGTACAAAAGCCAATAAAGCAAAAAAATTTTGGTGATTCTTTACTCCTCTCAAAGGAGAGCTACAAGAATGAAAGCATTTCCAGTCACTTTCTCACATCTTACCCCTCCAATTCATCCTAGGGAAATGAAAAAATATTACCAAAGTGCCTGGGCTTACCTAGAGCTCTCAGTTCCCAACCAACCTTTGTGGTGGATGCTTCTAAGCACACACAACCTTCCATCCTCTCATCTTCATTTCATCACCATGTGTAGATTTTCAACCGTAACTGAAAAATGATGTTTTTGACAGCTGGGGACCAGAGAGAGATGGTACTTTGTTCAATTAGGTGAAAAAATGTGGGTCTCCTTAAATGAAAGAAGGCCCACTACTGGACTGGGCTTGCCCATCTAGTTTATTTGGTGACAGTACTGATCATTCTATTCTACCTTCATATTTCCCTCTTCAGTCACATACATCCTTACACATTGCCAACAAGAATTTGTCTCACATCAGCTCTGATAAGCAAGCAAATAAGAATGAAAATAGTGGAGCAATTGAAACTTCAAAATTGTGTTGCCTTAGTAAAAGGGATATGGAGGAGCAATACAGCCCACAGCTGTCATTTTGGAAAATATTCCTAAAACATTTGTTGCATGAGAGAAAAGCAAAATAAGCCATTCAATGATTATTTTGAGAATAGAGTTGGATGGATTTTTAAGCATATAAAAAATGAACAAATAAAATTAATGCTTACAGCAATATATTGGAAAGCTCTTTCTTCAGCAGGGTAAAAGTGGGAAAGAGTGGTCATTCAGTCAGAGTTTCAATAACTTGAATGATTGTTAAACATCACTGGTCCCATAAATTATTAAGATTTGACCAATATAAGAATTCACTTAACTAGAAGTGCATTAGAAAACATCAAATCTTGACCTGACTCACCTGAGGCAAAATGGCACCATAGGTTGCTGATGGTTCAATGAGAGTGTGACCATTGATATGATGTGGGATGTCCTCAGGGAGCCACCAAACAGCTATCTGGTCCAAAATGCGATCTCGTGCATTTCGCCAGTATGTCAGCATGTGACTTGTCCTGCATCCAAGGTGCAGGTCACAATATGATACATGCACTCAAGTGTTCCAGAGATCAGTTGCACATTTGCACATTATTGACCATTCACTGCTGACCTCAAAAACAGCTCATAAGCAGAAACTTATTCAAGAAAACCACCCCTGGATAAATAGCTTTATCACTTAGTCTGTTGGATTTCATTGCAGCTTTTTAATATCTAGCACAACAGGATGGATTCAGTTGCATCCATCATATACACCACCAAATCCATATCAGAGAAATGAAATGCATTTCAAGCTCTCTGCAAAACTTATATAACTCGAAGCATAAAAAGTTTTGGAAAGAGAGGATTATAGATTGCCACAATGTTTGAGAGAAGATAAATGGAAGGATGAGATAATTCAAAGCAAATGCAATCAAAAGTAACTATGTTTCAATAAGCCAAAACAGATTCATGGTATCTCATGGTATTCCCATGTAAGCTTCAAAAGAAAAGAAAGACTCATGCCTGAGGGCTTGCTCAGCTGATTTTCCTGCTGCAGTTGAAAGGGTTCCATCTTCCCACTTGCTCTGAAAGTCCTTGGACAATGGGTTGCCCACCCGCTTCCCTGGCCCATCCTGTTGTGAGCATATTCTATGAGTGTAGGCTCAGAAGATTTTGAGACTCTTCCTTAATTGAGATATCTCTTCATCATATATATCTCTGACCTTGTGTGGAAGAGGACGAAAGAGGCAGCCAGGCAGCCCTATGTCGATCCCACTTTCTTTCTTTTTATTTTCTTCCTGGTGTTCCTCTACTTTTCCTTTTCTCCCCTTCTTCCTTTTTTCATGCTTCTCAGCCAACTTTCTGAAAAATGACAAATATTATTTGAAGTTATCAAGAAAATGAGCCCATGGGTGCACCAGTGACAAAAATAAAATCAATCAATGGCATTAGTCTCCAGGAAACCACTTTGCATAGCCCTTTGGAGCTCCAGTTTGGGATAGATGACTTTCACAGTGGACTGTCCATGAATATTTCTTCTGGGTTCAATTTTCATGGTTTAGGTCTTCATTCATATCCCAACTCTGAACAGCAGCTGGGGTCAGGACTCCCAACATGAGTGAAACAATAAAACTAATCCCACATTCCACTTTCCCAGAAATTTGACCACTATTCAAGAAGTATAAAAAATTCCAATATAATATTATTGGAATTGGACAGTGCTAAAACGTCTTCAACACTAACTGGCATGCCTAAGGCTTTCTGCAAATTTTTGTAGCATGAAAATTAAGTTCCATGGATGGGTTTCCTTTGATTCACCGAGTCTACAAGCATCAGAAAATTGATAACTTAATCATTTTTACAAAAAACATCAAATATTTAGCATTAGATATGATCATCCACAGGGAAATTCTTTCTTTCAGCAGGCAATACTGGATCATGATCAGAGACTTCTTTAGTAGACAACTGCGAGAGAATTCCAGCTACCCATCAATGCCAAGATGTACTTAGGACATCCTCAACCCACACAGAAATTAATAGCTCTCTAATTTAAATGCATATATGACTCCTCTATAATTATAGAACCAAAGCTTTCCTCAGTGGAAAAAGCACAGTAAATATCCTACTGACCAGAATCTTCACTAAAACAGAGCAGGTGCTAAATAAGTTTTAAGATAGATATGACATTTAAACGTACTGGTTGAGGAGACGAACACCGGCCCAGAGTCTCTCCATATCTGCAGGGTCCTCCCCAACATCCCCCTTGAGGAGTTTCTCCCATATCATCTCTATCCCTTCTTCACCAGACTTCTGTTCTTCATGAGCCTCTGGTACATGCAACTGCCTACACAAGCAACAGGTANTCCTCTATAATTATAGAACCAAAGCTTTCCTCAGTGGAAAAAGCACAGTAAATATCCTACTGACCAGAATCTTCACTAAAACAGAGCAGGTGCTAAATAAGTTTTAAGATAGATATGACATTTAAACGTACTGGTTGAGGAGACGAACACCGGCCCAGAGTCTCTCCATATCTGCAGGGTCCTCCCCAACATCCCCCTTGAGGAGTTTCTCCCATATCATCTCTATCCCTTCTTCACCAGACTTCTGTTCTTCATGAGCCTCTGGTACATGCAACTGCCTACACAAGCAACAGGTAAATGTTTGAGGTTAGGAGAATTCCAAATGGAATTTCAGATTTGGGGGAACCCATGAGGCCCTTATCCAGCTGTCTGGATAACTTCCCGGAAGTCAAGATGTGTGGAAGAATTTCTAATGGAAAATTAATTGGTCTACACTAAAAAAAAAAGATCATTAACTTCATAAGCTGAGCACTTCCATATTCAAACAAACCACGTCAGCAGAAAAATTCAAATTTTCCTTATTTGAAGACCATGGAATTTTCCTTTCCAAGCCTATAAAAGGAGGATTTCATGCTCTTCGGATTTAACAAAACTAAAAATATTCCTCATAAACGCTGGTTTCAAATAAGGTGAAATTCACATAAATCATTATGTTTTAATGATATCCTGTCCAGGAAACAGATACTGTTTGAAAAAAGTCAATAAACTCAGAAATTCATTTTTGATCAACAGGTTAATAATTTTAAAAGGTGGTTTTGGTAAGTATGACAATGACACTGCTTAGAAATGGCATCTTTTGAGGTCTATCCATGTCTGAGAAAGTACCCACAGTTGCAAAGTCTATTCTCAGTCTTTGCAAGTAGCAAGCCTGCAGAAATGATGACAAATGCTGCTTTGCAACTGTGTCCCAAAGGCTAGACATAAGTCTGAAAAGAATAAGTTAGCTCAAGCAATAGGAGTTTTGGAGCATAAAGAGAATGTGATATCATATATACCACTCAAATTTAATTCAGCTTTTTACATTTTGGTATGGGGCCAAAATTGGCCAATGTCTTTGGGATATGGGCTTAGGTCAGCTATGAGAACCCTACCCTATCAGGTGTGTTCTGGATATATGCATCTGCATAGGCTATGAATTTTGCAGGACTAATAAGCAAGGCATTATCACTTGGAATACAAAGAGATACCTCACTTATAGGTTAACACCTGTTAAATAAAGGGAGTAGTCTACAGACATTAACTTGGACAGTAAAATGATGTTTTCAAAAGATACAGGCTTCACGGTGACTGTTTAGACAAATCCTGCTTTAAAGAATTTGAAGGATTTCAAAGAATATTTGCACTCATTACTTACCAGCCACAAAGATAATTGAAAATTTTGATATTTGGCAATATAATGTTATTGTAATTTAGGCTAAAACATCATGCCATCCACCAGGTCATCACCCAGCCACAATGTGTAAGGATCAGTCTTTGTGCACATTTACCTTCCCATGTAACAGCATTTTACAGCATATTTCCTTGTCTGAAATTATGCAAAAAAAAACAAGAAGCCATGACACTGACTTGATGACAACAAAATGGTATCACCAGAAACTCCCATTCCCCTATATTCCTTTGTCCATGCTCTCTATCATTCCAAGATGTCAGTGAAAGAGGTCTGTGGTCTGTGATTGGTCTGTGATCAGCAAAAGACCTATTGATAAACATTGTACAAGGTATGGGATGGCTATGATGTGAAGCTTTGTCACAAAAGGCTTGGAATCTCACATGATAAGCTGCCTAGGATTGGAAACATTGGAGGTCAATCCTAAGTCAGCTGTAACCATGACTCTATTGAGTCGAGAAGGATGGTGTTGAAAATGTGATATGACTGTTATCTGCCTTCATAATGATATGAGCAAGAGATTATGAATGAAAATAGATTAGAATAATCAATAGTTTTTAAACAGTTGCAAATAAATTGGAAGTGCAACCAGCAAATCAGTGAAAAACAGCTAAGTTTAGCATATTCATAATCAGTAAGAATATCAATAGTTCAATTTTTAACATTTAAATTGTGATTGGGATCTAAACAATCCCAAGAATGATGGAGGACATACCTATTTATTTTGAACACCCATATACCTATAGCTTTCCTTTCATTTGGAAAGTACTGATGGCTGTTATCATGGCAATGTATTTAAAGGGACACCAAGAAAACCCACCAGGCAGAATTCACTTATGGCATTTAAATCTACCTTTTAGAAGTTAATACACAATGAATAATTCTGAACAGATTGACATCTCAAGTAAAGATCTGCCTTACTGATAGGGGAACATGGGGTCTGTGCTTGGAGAATCATGTGATGAGCTGACACAGGAGGGGACAAGGTAACCCCATCCATGTTCTGGGTCAAAGTGGAGTGGGTGGCCATCCCAAGTGAGGCGAAGAAGGCGAGGAACAAGCTGCATGCTTGTGCTCAGGAGATCTGGCTCCAGGCCATTACCATTCTCCTGTATGGACACAACACAAAAGATCAAATGGCTTATTCCAACATGACTATACTTGCACTACACTTGTGCACAGAGCTGATCAACTGAAATTCAAATCATCCACATCTCACAGGAACATGGTAATACAGGTGAGACATGATAGTTCTCATCAGACTCTAACCTCCCTACAGGTACATGGCCAATTCTGACACTTCATAAGACTTTCTGATTTGGGCATTTGAAAACAGAGCTACTGAAATTGATTCTGCCAGATCCTAACTCCTAGATAATGGAACTCATTGATGTGAGGAAATCACAGGCCCCTTAATGTTATACCTTAGTTCACCATTGTCACTCCATTCTTATAGAACATTGGTCAGGATTGGAAGGCAGCTACAGCATCACATGGTAAAGCAGGATTTTTTCATAATGGACATGTAGTCAAGTATACAAAATCAGTTCACTCAATGAGGAATTTTATTATTTCCAATTACATTACATCAGGATTTCACTGAATTTTTCCATTGGCAGAGCAGGTTTCCACTAAACAGCGACAGATCTCTTCCAGTCCTAAAAAGATAAGTTCCTTGTACAAGTACCCACCAGGAGAGAATGCCTTTGGTAGAGTGGACTTCAAATTGACCTCATAATTTGGGACCATGAAGAATGAAACAGACTTCCATCCTAACAGAAGATATAATGAAACTCAGTATCATGGAATCTAATGAAAAGGTCACTTAAACTTTGACATCCCATTAGTAAGACTCCAAGTTGAACTGCAAAATAAGAACATTGAGCACCAACCGTTTATGCCCCAAAAATCAATTAGCTTAAGTTCAACAGATAAGAATAAGGGAGAGTACCTTGGAGCAGAGGTTGCGATACCATGCTGGGTATCCAGGCAGAAAGGGTCTCCGCTTGTGCAAGGAGTCACGAGAAGCAAGTAAGTGAGGGAAGTGGGAGGCAACCATAGACTTCTTTGCAAGTTCCTCTTCTGCCTGCACCTCTGAACAGCTGCTCTCTTTCAGGAGATTTGACAGAGGGTTCCTCTTCTCCCTCAATTCCTCAATCTTTTCTGAGGGTTTCCTCTTGGATATAGTCTTTTTCACTTTCAGATCTTGGATGGTCCAATCAAGGTTCCAAAGCCACACATCTTCTTTGTAACTTCAAAGAAAACCAAACAAGTACATGATGAGGCATCATGAACAATGGCAGGACAGTTGTAACTATGAATTCCTTTGCACCAGCATTTTTTCCACTTATCTCTTCTTGTTTCATCTAGCAATAAAGCACCTTACAGTTTCAAGAACCCACATGCTTGAAGTTGAGAGATGGGAAACTTCACAAATGAATCAGCAATAACATCCATTTTGCTCATGTATAACATGGGAAAAATAAAGATTTACCTTTCATCATGGAGGAGAGAACAAGCATCCTGAGCCTGCCTTCCAAGAAGACGTTTCAGCTCTGTCTGCATGTCTGAATAAGTCTCCTCTGCTGCCTCGAGGTATCGATTCCAGTTTCGATTGATAGGTAGGTACATTGACCCCATCTCCAACATCCCAGCTAGGGTCACAGTGCTGGGGAACCTGTATACACCATCATGGCATTGGTCAATACAAGAAAGAGCTTCATGCAATCTGTGTCATATTTGTCTGGCCCCCTCCCCTCAGAATATCTTTCATTCAAGAGATGAATGAACTTTGATACTATTCACTAAAGACCCCATTGGATCACCCTTCTTAAGCCTTGCAAATCTAGGTCAGTCAAAACAGGCAATTGACACCTATGCATATCTAGAACTCCATAGGATAGAATGGGATTAAGCACATACATTAAAATGAATGATGATGATGATGAAACAAAGGTGGACAGACTACATAATAACTCTTTCTCATGAGAATCTCTGTAAACCACATACTGAATTTGAATCTGTTGCTCAGGATCACAAACACAGGAAGATGCTCCTGAACCTGCTCAAGCACAACCCCATTAGGGTGGAAAGAGCAATTTTGCAAATGTAAGTATGGATATATGTTGAAAGGAACTAAATTCCTAGTTTCCTAAGACATTCAGACCTTCATTAGTAAGCTGGGAAAGTGTAATGAAGGAGCAGAGATGTCACAACATTGAGCCTCCACCTCACTCCCATGTTTCTCATGCAAGGGAAAACTTAGTACTTCCAGGAATAACCATACCAGATTAGAAGGACCGTTATGATTGCATCCTCTACCAGTAATTTATCTATTCCAGATTATTCTAAGAATAATTTATGATTTCAGTGGAATCAAGTTCTTCTAGAAAGTGGACTTTGGCTGAGAGTCCGATACAACCATAGATGCCATCATTACCAGCCTCAATTTCTACAGCCTCACTAATTACCTGCTCAACTCAGGCAGAACAAGTCTGATGAGTCAGCATGGAGCAATGACTTTGCAGGGATAGCAAACATGAAATCTGCTTCTCATTCATTGATTTCAAAAATAGAAAAGGTATGCAGGAATATACAATGGGAGGAATTGAAGTCAGAACACACTAATTAGAAAAAATGCACAAATAGAAAATGTGGTAGGAACTATTACCTTTCAAGAAACTCTGGCCAGAGAGCACGTAGGAGGAGAAGAGATGCCCTGGCATCCTGGGCACAATATGACATCAATCCCTGAAACTCCTTCCTGACATCATCCAATGTGCCTTTGACGAACACATCTCGAGACTCCTTCTCTAGTGCAGCTCCTCCTACATGTAGCTAAATTAAAAATGAAACATTTTCAATAAATAAAACAGGATGTATGCAAAGCCTCTATCAGAGGAAATGTCTTCACCGATACCATGCATTGTCAATAGATCAACTTTCCAATAAGTGACAAAATATTGCAAGTACCCATACATTTTGCCTTTTTGAATATAAACTCTTCAACCATCTGCCATTCTAACTTTCAAAATGCTGAAGAAAATTGCATATGAATCATCCAAGGAGGTAAAGCAGCAAAAATGAAAAAAAAAAAAAAAACTTTCATGCACCCAAATTATTTATTTCAATATGATCACAGGATTGCTTTCAAGGACCAACTTATTTGCTTTCTACTCACTTGATAGGCATCTTTGAGATTATTCATGGATGCAACATCCATCCAAAGATTAGAGGGTGGACCCCGAAAGTGCTTTTGTGCAGCATTCTCTTCCTTCTTCCCCCTGGATTTGGAAGATGTTCCCTTGGAAGCTGCAAAGAGAGCCTGCTGGTAACCTGTCAGTCCACATATGGCTATGTGAAGAGACATCGTGTCCAGGAAGCGACACCCACCACGCTGGAAATAAGAAAACTGCCAAATGAATGAATGAATTACAAATTTTACTCTAGAGGCAATAGGCCACTTCATATTCAACAAAACTGAAAATGCAAGTAAATTCATTATATGAAAGCTGAGTCTTAACATAAAAGACAAAAGAATCCATAAGGATCTCATAATGAGGTAGAAGACTGTAGATGTCAGCTTTTACTAAATTTATTCAAGTGGAGATCATGATTTTGCATGCAATCTAAAACAATCCTAAGAGTAACAAAATTATGGTTTACAATGAACTCAATGTCTATGACCAGCACTGGCAAAAGCCTTCATTGACCTTAAAATTTCATACAAGAATGTTGAAAAAAATTAAAGCATGAGCTTTTCCATACATAGTATAAATGCCGTTTTCCATCGAAAATGCTGACAATTCAGATGCCCATTTTGGAATGGATGCCATGCATATCAAGAAAAGAGTAAGAGAAATAAGTATTCCCTTACCCTTAAGGAATACTCAGTTGAGATGTATGCCCGGTCGAAGCTGACATTGTGACCAATTATAAGAGATGGCTCTTGAGATTCCTGCATTGAAATGAGAAGATGTGGGTGAATGTATTCTTCGTCCCCAACTCTCACATGGGGGGAAATCAACCGACTGCTACACCAGCTGTACCTACATATGTATCCAGATTCATGTATAAGATGAATAAGCTATAGCATACTTTGACATTGAAATAAAAATAAAGTTTTGCCATTTCCTCATAAGGAACAAAGTAATTTACAGATTTTTTCTATAACAACTGTTAATATTGGCATTTACATAAATGTTCCTTTCTGGTCTAGACCATTTATAAAGCAACTGTCAAACACAGACATGAGACAAATAGAGAATCTGCTTCAAAAGGATTCACATGAAAATGTATGGAGAATTTCTGTGGTTTTCAGATTTTTCCTGTCTATTGTTGCAAGGAAAGAATTTCAAGAAGATCCTCAAAGAACATTCTCACTTCTACATACAACTACCATTAACTCCCAAAGATCTGTGATATGAAGGAAAGGTGCAAAATTTTCCTTGTGAATTAGACCTCATCCTGATGCATACTAATATACCACAGTCTGGGAGATACCTAGTCTGTGAGACCCAAATTGTATGAAGAAGTATGTCTATTCTGCACAATCAATCTATTATATTACCAAGGACAATGGGGCACATGAGGTAAAGAAAATATTTTTAAAATACCATGCATGAGGTGACACAGCAGTGGCAAGAGTGGGAACCTTTCCATCTTTCATGCACACTTCCACATCAAATGACAGCACTGGGTCATCTGGGAATTTCAGTCGCTCCACCACTCCGTCTGAGTGATACTTGGTCCATCCTTCCTATGCATAGGGTAAAACTCATTCAGAAACTCATCCACAAATGGTTTCTACATAGTGAATTTGTAGAAATACTTCTATCATAAAGAATTCCATGGATGGTACTATACTAAATGCATACCAGTCTGCATGGCAATCTCAGAGTACCTGTGAAACATTTTCCTTGTCTGAGACAAGAGGGATAAGTTGGAGTGCAGTTGGATGTCTCATGACTACCAATGTGTATGTCAGATGCATTTATTTACATCCAAACATATGCAAAAAAAAGTTCATAGTCGTACTATATTCACATTTTGAGAATTTATGCAGTCTCCTCTGATACTTCATAAGCCAAAATAAGAATTCCTCTAATTTTTTAAAACAAAAACACAAGTAGCAAGTCATAATCACCAAAAACCAATCCCTGACTCATCATCTTTACTGAAGAGGATTGATCAACATCCCTATATTCTTCAGAACAACAGGGATCAAAAAACACTTCCAAAGCATTACCTTCACCTTACTTTTGTTTACTTGTGATCATCACACTACAGAGACCTAAGATCAACTAACTGCATCCCAGATGTTAGGATATAGGTTTGTCTCGAGGTGACCAAAAAAAAAATATCGTTCTAGATTTGCAAATAAAGTCAGTCAACAGGACATATTTTAAATAACTTGAGCTAGTTCCGCTGGTGCTAAATCATGTCAAGAGTGTGAAGTAGGTTTCATCTGTCATCAGCATGCACCAGGAAAATACCCTAAGCAGATGTAGACCATCAATAGCACAGAGAGGATTACAAGTACATCTCCAATGGGTCTCATATAATATAGAAGATTCAATCATGGGATAGGTGTGGCATTGGGGAATCACATGAAAAAAAAGTCATACCAAGAACACTGAGAAAATACAATCAGCAATGCTAGGTGATGATTATAACTACATACAGTGGAAAGAAAGGTGGATGATGTTTACCTGAAAAACCCAGTGAGAAGGAACTGCTGGAACATTTCCTTCAAGAATCCTACTCAAGAGGCGCCGATATGGTTGGACTTGTTCGCCTGCAATTGACTCAAAGTGCTCTGCAATGTCTTTGCCTCGGAGTCTGGGCAAGGGGAAGGCGATCTCAGGAGCGAGGGAAGGAGCAACCTCCCACAGACCATGCTGCTTCAGCTCCTTCTGACACCGTTTCACAGCTTCTGCATCTTCCTCTGCATCAGCAGCTGGGCCAAAAATCTTCTCGGAAAGGGGCTTTGACAGTAGCTGGATGTTCATTGGGTTCAACACCGGCTGACTCCCATCTGCAGCAGAACTTGAACTGCATCTCTGCAGGGATCTCACAGGTCTGCAGAGTCTCACCCACGTCATTGATACCTCCAATTCGGGCTTCACATCAGGGAAATACCTAGAAAAGGAACTGAATAGGCTCTGTAGATAATATCAGGAAATTGGAGCCTATCCCTACAATAAGTGCATGACTATTGAGCAGGTGTAACATTATGACAGTCACTTCCTCATTGGATCTAGCATGTGACAAAGTCATAATAGATTTCCTGAAACTATTACCATATTTTACAAAACACACTCTTATTTCAATGCCATACTCCTAGAGATGTGGGTATATCTTCCATGATAGAAATAAAAGGCCTAAGGAATGCATGCTAATATTGGCATGAATTCAATTGCAAGTCACTATAGCAAGCCAAGGATGATTTATGAATGTGATTATAGTGCACTTCATTCATTGCATGGCAGATATTGGCACATGGTTCACAATACAAATGCATGATATTCCAACAACTTCAATCGCTTGAGCATATTTACCTCTCAGTACATTGATGGTAGCCTCACCATTCATTAGAAGTAAATTTGTACCAACTGCATAACACAGTAAAATAACATCTATGAGAAAAAGTGATGGGAATTAATGCAGTGCACAGTACTGTGCTGCATTTTTCAGGCAAACGTTCCTGCTTAACTCAGGGCATAGTTAAGCGCGTGATAAGCACGGGGACAAGCAAGGTGCCTGTTGCAGGCCTACTTCACTCAATCTTTCATGGTGAAAAGAGGAAAATACGTCAAGTAACAATGGGATTCAAAGCCAGCTCGCTTGTGGCCCATTGATGCTGTCAAAACCGTTAGGCCTATAGCAGCCTCAGCACAGGCCTAGATGTACCTTGCTAAAGAATCCCTTAACTCTTGGGTCCATGTCAGGTCAAAGGTCTGTAAATGTCAGTTTTAACGTTACCGCCACGACCCACGGAATTCTCGGGTCAAAGTCTAACGGACTCGTCTGAAGACAACACTTCTTGAGGTCTCCATCAGCGACAGAGAAGGCAATAAACGTAAACATGAACTCGGCGGGTCCATCTGGAAGCGAGTGATTCACGTGGTCCGCCTGCACGTTTCTCCATCATGGCTGCGAAAAGGGATGTCAGGTGGAGAATTCCCATCTTCCTTCCGAAAAATGTTCGCCCATTCGTTTGATCTTAATTTCATAATTTCATCGTCAACGTCTGTTTTTATGATCGAATAGGGATCGATCTAAGCCGTAATAAGTCCGGGCTGACCACGAGAACACCGTTGCCCCTCCTCCTGGTACACCGATTCTCGCTCTAGGGAACTGAGCGAAAGGAGCCAACACTCGTACGCCCGAGACCTTCCCAAAGGCTGCCTAGGACGATTCTCGTTGGAGTCACCAATTAGGAGTAATGATAGAGATATTCTTCGTCTCCTCTCGCCGAGAGGCTCTCGGCCCAGCCCAGTGGCGGATCCAAAGGGGGTGGGAGGTTTTGAAACCATGCAGGGAGGTCATGAGGCGATGTGCGCCAACGATGGCTAACTTAGTGATCGACATTCATTTCTCTCAGGAGGGAGCTGCAACGGTCAAGGTAACGATAGCGAAAGTATTCTTTTTTTGGTTTGGGGATCCGGGACAATGACTTACGAGCAAGTGACGGCCACTACGGATGGTTCCATGCCTCCATCAACAGGTATGAAGGCGAGGTATGTAATCGGTTGAGGTCTTTCCACACGAACGCGCGTAGTTTGCGTGGCGAAATGGATTCGATGCGGGGGAAGGGTGCTGGAAATCCGTTATCGCGTCGTCGGAATTCCTCATACATGGAGAAACTCTCATCAAGTCGAGATGAGGAATTCCAAATTCGACTCGGAAGAAGGAGTGGGGATGAGTGGGTCAGTTCATCGGCAAGAAACGAACTCGGTGCCCGGATGAGAGCGGATCTCGCTACCGCTAATTGAGGAACGATTGACCGTTTCTTGGTAGATCAGTTGGGCGACGGGGAGACTCTGCCACGGGCCGCCGAATACGCCCCGAGAAGATGAAATTGCATTTCGTTCGTTCGTTCGTGGCATCGGCGAGAAGTCCAAGAAAATATTGCTCTTGGAAGATTTTAAGATCCTCGACACGTATCGGTCGGAGGGAGCAGGGCGCGAGAGAGGGACGCGATCCGGGATGTTCTCCGAGTGCAGCTCCTTCGCGAACCGACGAAAAATCCCGCAACACGACATTTAGTTTCCTCTGCAGATGACGATCCGGCGCCTCTTGTTAAAGCCCTCGATGAAACGGGGGATTCGGATCGTTGCACGGTCGCGTGGGACGCCAAACGGTCGAAACACCGCCACGAGCCGACGAAGGATTCGTGTGACTATTGGAAAGCGAGTTCGAGTGAACCGAACGAAATGCTTTTCCGGTTCGAATCGGGAAAGAAGACTGGACGGACGGTGGAAGAACAGAGCCAGATTTAAACGAGGGTTCGGGAACGTTCCGTCGAATCTCTGCACGGATCTTGAACCCTCCGACACGGAGGGGATTTCGACGTCGAGGAAAGCGACGGCGTTTGCGGGAGTCGCAAGCACGCCGGACCGACCCAGGGCGAAAGCAACGGAGAAGAGACACGTGTTTCAACTCGACATTTCAACTCGAGTTGAAATGTTCCCCTCGCACCCGCAGGCGACGGTAAGAAAAATCGTCATGTCGTAGGATCTCGAGTGCGATACGGTATGCCGTTGCAGATGGAAGATCGAGCCTCATTTCTTCCGTTTAAATCGTGCAGAACCGGTTTCACCCCATTCGGAGCATCGTGTTTATTCGTGGAGGGCTGCCGAGAAGAGCCATCTAACGGTGCTCGAGAGGGTCCAGAAGCGACCGACGAAAATCATAAAAGAGGTACGAGGACTTCCGCATGAGAATCCTTCCGAAAAGTGGACATCCGAGAGGGAGAGAGAAGGCTAACGTGGGGAAGGTAGAGAGGGGGGGGG
>CAJPEV010002621.1:26637-41447 GCA_905338385.1 Darwinula stevensoni
GAAGGGGGGGGGGGGGCACGAACCCCCCCCCCCCCCGCTCCTCCCGGCGCTAAGCCGCAGTTGGTGCAAGCATTTTCAACTTTGCGCTATTCCAGTGGCCAGGTGCATTCACGTATTTACATGTTTATATTCGTTATGTACGACGGTTGACCGATCGACCGATGGAATCTCTAACTTCTATGCAAACATGGATTAAAAAACTGAAAATGTCGTTTGCAACAGATGTGTAACGATGACATTTTCGGGCCTTCGACTTAAAAATTTGAGGAATTCATTATTTCTAGGTCCGAGGCAAAACGCACCACTTTTTTTTTCGACGAAAAAGAAAAAATCATGCACGATAGCGCTTAGATGACACGAGGGAAGAAACGACTCTTTAATATGAAGAGAGGAAAAAACACGACTTGCAATATGCCTGGGAGCACGCAAGGAACTGCGTCCTACCACGACCAGGGCGTAGCGGAATGGCGGCATTAGGATCGTACGGTTTTCGGTCCGACCCGTTCGACTTCTTCGCGTGCGATCGCCCCTGCGCGAATTGCGCGCAATACCGCCCGCGTTCGTGTGGAAACCACGGTCTGGAAACCTTAGGATGCCACCTTTAACGATACCGCCGCCACGGCACCATGCTAGGACCCTTTTCTGAGAAAAATAAAAAAGAAGTCCATTGCGAACGATCGACAGAATCTCCATGGATGGCGACGCCGACAGATGCAGAAAACGGAGGTCGTGCCGGAAGTGACGGGAGCGCATTTAAGCTGGACCGATGGACCGAGATCCTTCATATCGGACTCGGTCCCTGATCGTACCGTCGCTTCACACGTGTGTGTGTGTGTGTGTGTGTGTGTGTGTGTGTGGCTCCGCACCCAATACCTTCATGGTGTTTTGTGGGGATGTGAGATGTGAGGATATCGCCGCCGGAGCCCCACCCCCACCCCCCCGAAGATACCACGGTCTCGAACCACGACATACGTGCTAAGAAATTCCTGACCTACCGCAACGCCCTTACGAGTTCATCGAACTCTCTCTCTCGAGGTGTAGAAAACGTTAAACGATGGATATAAATATAGGGCGGATCGACAGTCTGTTTGATTTCCAGGCATTCGTAAACGTGGAAGTTGGCTCAGGTTTTCGATGGTTCCGAGACGGCGGATGTTACACTCTGCTCCTTGTTCCGTTTCGCTCCGAAGAAGAGAAGTCTCGATCCGAGAGTCAGGCTTCCTCGGTGATGGCTCTTTTCGCGAACGCTTTCCGCCCGGTGATTACCAATTACAAACACTGTATGTAATTGGGTGAAAGAAATAACGATGTGCCCTCGTCGTACCATGGATGGTATCCAGACGAGCCCATTCGGTGTGGTTCGAGCTCGCGTGGAAAGAAACCATCGACCGTGTCGGTGGACGACGACGAGTTTCCATCCTTTCGTCGAGCGATGTCGGACTCGATCTCACGGCCGTGCACCGAGAGGAACCGATGGGGCCATTTCTCGGGTCCCCGAATGAGGAACCCGAAGCGGTTCCATTCGTGTCCCATCGAAACCGTGACAGCAAAACAGGCGATGATTGCAAAGGCAACAACGGTGGGAAGAGTTGCGCGAACGCGTGCATGGACGAATCCAACAGTTTTAAGTTTTCGTGCACCGATTGTGGTAGTTTTTAATTATACGACGAGGGACTTGTTCTGAAGAGGACCGATGAACAAGGTCCCAGTTTTTCCCTCCAAAGAACTGAACGTTAGGTCGAATGGTCTTGCAGACGTCATTTTTCTCATCGTAATTTCTTGTGTGCGCAAATGGACAAGTAGGGTCAACACGAATTGCGCGCTTATGGGTTACGTGTCTCGTGCTGATGAAATTGTTGGTGTGCGCAATAGGGCGTGTCCGGGAGAAGGAAGTCCTTCTATGGGCAATACCCGTTCGTCTTAGAAGTGACCCCCGATGCTGCAGGCGCAACGCAAATGCGAGCGTCGTTTTCATTTCCGCGTCGTCAGCCATGAGAAATCCCATTGACGTCATTCGACCTCAAAAGGATATAAAATCCAGTTTCCTCGAGAAAAAACATGGTGAAAAGGGCAGGAGAGATGACGGAAGTCCAGTCCAAGTGAGACACGAGCAAATGAAGCATGGGACTGAAGACGAGGGCTCTCTCGACGACTATTCGGAAGAGTAAAGCCTTCGAGGGTTATTAAATCCAAGTCCTCTTTCCCTTACCCACTTCTTCTTAATTGCCTGAGACACGCAGACATTTTCTTGGATCGTCGTCCTGCCACGAAAAGGAAGGAATACCACGGGCCATATTCACATCTGTTGAAAGACCTAAATGCTTTTGTAATTTGCCGTTCCTGAAGTCTTCAGAGCGTCCCAGAACGTCCTTTAATGTCGTTTTTCTTCTTGAAATTCATGCAAAATATGATATGTTTGGAATACATTCTGAACTTAGCCAAAGAAACCATCGCTGCGACGTCATGTTCTGGCATTAACATTTTACGTAGTAGAAGAAAATAGCGATTAGTGACGGAACGAGCAGAATGGCACGCAATTGCATTTGAGATGACGACAATGGGATATGGAAAGGAGGTGCGACGTCAACAAGTGAAGGTCTCCTTGCCCTATATAAGACCAAGCTCGGTTCATCCATCACTGCAAATCCATTGCGACCTCCTCGACGGAAACACTTCGTCACCTGCTGCTGTCTACTTGCATTCGACTACAAGTAAGTCTTTCCTCGCTAATTCTTTCTCCTGGGTCAAAAAAATTTTTTATGACGCTTTTTTCACCGTTATCACAGTTTGGTCTTTTTATGCGTGTGAGAACGAACGAATGAGAGGAAGTATCTATTTTAATCTACTGGTTTTCAGCGATCACGGCATCAGCACTGTAGGCGTTCTGCTGTGAATCCTACGCATACATCGAGGAGGGAATTAGCTTCTGTTCTCGATCGTAAATAATTTTGCAGACGACGTTTTCCCAGACTTTAAAGCCGAAGACCTCACTCGAATGCGGAACACGTTTGTGCATTGTCGTATCGTCGAGTGAAGCGAACGATGGAAACCTGTTACAGGCTTTGGAGAACATGGGGAAGTTCCTGCTGGTCGTGACTATGGTTTTGGTTGTTGCTGGCCTTTGGGAGAGTGCTCATGCTCAGCTCTGCCTTCTCCCCGGGGAGGCAGGCCACATCGCTTGCATCAATTGGTGCAAGCTCACTCGGGATTGCAACACGGGATACTGCCTTAATGGAGAGTGCCACTGCATTCTCTGTGAACACGGTGGAAAATGACCATCGCTCTTTCCTCGGTCACTGCTCTATTTTTTCGAAAATAAAAGCACTGGAAAGGAGAATACATTTTTTCGTCATTCTTATATGGAACGTGCCATAAGTCGATGTCAAATTTCGAGACTCGGCAGTAAATGACTTATTTTCAAGTATGTCGGTTCGCATCGTTGTGCGAAATGGGGAGGGAAAGTAGTACGACTCTCGACAAATTTCTGACGATACGATATCTTCCTAGTATAATCTGAAGCAAATTCGCTGAATCGTGATGCATTGGAGATGTAATTTTGCTGCTTAGGAAAGTCTGTAATCCTGACTCGACACATAACGATCGAGGATCGAAATGGAAGGAGTGAGCCCGATCGGCAATTGGACTCGTGAGATTCCATCATTTCCTGGCTAAAACCTCCCTGAAAACTCTTCGATTCGAAATGATGAAGATGAGGACTCTACCACCAACTTGTTCATCTCCTTTTTAAATGTATTCATTCCTTTATTTTGAAGACAGAGTTAGGGATATTCGTCTCTCGTGGTCCTCTACTTTCACTCGGAAGTTTTCTCCTTCCGTGAATTTACAGGACTCCAAGCGAATAGAGACTGGAAGAACTGAGTTAACCGAGGGGATTCACGCTACGTGGCCTACTTCATCAATTTGTGTCGCATGTAGGTCTTTTCTGGCAGTACCCACCCGGATAACAGGTTACGTTGGGCCAACGTTGTCTAAAGGTGGGAAACGTTGGCGGAACGTGAACGATGGGGAACGATGTTGGCCCGATGTGGACCCAAAGTGGGCCCAAAGTGGGCATATCCCCACATTGAGAAGAACCGCAGGACTCCTGCTGGAGAATTCTAACCTCTTAAACTTGAAATCCGCTCTCACCCTTGCTCGGAAATTGATGGTTTTTTACGTAAACCATTCGAAAGGAAAGTGCAGTCCCTTTCCCTTCGCGTTTCGAGACCTGACGTCGGTGCAATTATGCCGAAAAAGCTGATTTGGATTTTCATTTCTTCGAAAAACAAAACGAGGGGCGCGGAATTAATTGTGGGCTCGTGACGTGCCTCGACTACTCTCCAAAACAGATGAAGGAAGTAACGAAGTTTCACGAAGATGAGACAGTCACTTTAATATCATTTTCACACGAGACCGATCAAAACTCATTTTCTGTCACATTTCTACATCTTATGTGTCACAAACGAGGAAGACGATCGCGTAGAGGATAGGGACCGCAGGAGAATTGGATGTTCCTATCGGTTTTGCTCAAAACGAGCCATTTCGCCCGAGCGATTCGTGGCCAGAAGTTTGTGCACACTGTGACGAATTCGTGAAAGTGTCAGAGTTCGGTCGAGACCGGGGACTCTCGATTCCACGCACCCGGTCGGTTTTCGGGCAATCGTCCGAACTCGGATCGAACCGAGAGGCTCGCTTCTCCACGCACCCGGTCGAATCGGGGATCGATTCCCCACATTCGTTTCGAACGAAAGCTCTGCTCCGTTTTCGCGCCGGGATTTCGATCGTTTACTCGCGCACGTATCACCGAATTAAAAAGCTTTCATCGTCCTACCGAGGTTTCAAACTCCTTCCGCAAAGGGATTCGGGACGACAAGAGGATGCGAATCCGCGTCGGAGGCGGTCGGAGATCCGTTTCCTGCCCGGTTGGATCCATCGAAAGCGTGATTCGGCCGTCTGCGATGTCGACCACATTTAGCGGAGGGAGATCGGGTTTCATCTCGCATCGAGTTGCACCATTTCGCCCGAGCACGGTAGCATGAGGGAAATGCCATTCGCGTAGAACACTTGGCTCTGTAATGACATCGTATTTCCCTAAACGAAACCTGGAAATTGAAAGGAATCTCGTTCGTAAAGGAAATGTTCAAAAGTTTCGGATTTCGCGATGTCGTGGTCTCGCCCGGGTTCCCGTGCAAAAGGCGCGTTTCGCCACCCTGTCGACTCGCACGGCATGCCCTAAAGCAGCGGTTCCCAAACTGTGGGGCGCGTACATTTTCGCGGTATGAAAATCACTACATCCGCATCCGCCCGGGTTAAAACATGCCCTGCAGGAAAGGTCCATCGGTTTTCGTCGCACGATGAGTACTTTTGAAAAGACCTCGTTCTGGATTCCGGTGGATCGCAAAATTTCTCGGACGTCAACGAGTGGGTCGCGATTCGAAGAAGTCTGGGAACCGCTGCCCTAAAGTGCGAGCCGTTCCGCCCCCGAAACGCTTCTCTGCGCAGATCTAAGAGGGGTCTCTCCGAACCCCCTCGCTCCCGACGCATCGCGACGAGAGGAGATATACAGAGTCGGAAAGGACCGACGGACGAATGCAAAGAATAAACGAAATCGACGAGCGTGATGGATCCTTTCGACTCCGGGAGGAGAGGAAACCCGTTCGAGTGACGTAAACCCCGTAAGAGATTCGCGTGGTTGCTTCGATTCGCGACGTGGCGACCGCCCGAACCGAAAGGGGCCTGCAGAAAAGGCGAGAGATCCCACCCGACGGAACGGGAAAGGGAGCCGAGCGATTCCGCATCCCGTTCGATATGCTCCCAACAAAAACAACTATCTTTAACACACGGACTGCCGTGTCGGCCACCCGTGGCTGACACTCGGAAGTTCGTGCCAGGCCTCTCAGCCACCCGTGGCTGACACTCGGAAGTTCGTGCCAGGCCTCTCAGCCACCCGTGGCTGACGATCGACTCCGACATTTTTCCTGTTTCGGTCGATGCCTGTATGCATTTTGCTTAGCAATTCGAAGGCTTTGCCTCGAGTAAATGAGAAATAACGCGACATTGACCTCTATGGAGCATTCATGTACTATATTCGATGAAAAATGAACTCGATCGATCGGGAAGGCGGTTCGTGAAGCATCACGTGGAAATTGGTGGGTCGCGTCGAACAAATCACACGGCACATCGTGACCCTATCGTCTTCCTAGCTTCTTCGTGTTCCAATTCTTCCTTCAGACGTGAATGGCATATGCATTTCGATGGACGAAATGCCAATCTACCAGGTCGTGGTACCATCGATTCGGTAATGACGATCTCCCGACCAGGTTTCATCGTCTCTTTGTAATCATCCCCCAGAGCATCGAGTAGAAGCGGAATCTTGGCGATCCGATCACGTTTTTCTATATTACTATCGTCATGGAAATGCACCACGCAAAGGAGTAGTTCGAACCCATTCCAAGACATAACCTGCAATGTAAACCTCATAAATCTGGTCGATGATCATATGAGCGATCGAGGGCATCGTCGCAAGACCCATTCGAATTTGCAGACTTGTGAACTTCTTGAGATCGGTCCTAGTTCTTCGAAGTGATTACGGTGTAACATTGTTACATATGAGAATTTTCAGGGCCAGACAATATCTCTTATGATGAGATTTATGACCATCACTGAGAAGATCATGAGCTTCAAATGGACTGAACATATGATCAACATTCAACCCCCCCCCCCCCCCGGCACATAGCATTGAATCAACATAGATGAAGCATTGAATCAACACCCGGGTGTTCATTTCAATTAATGTCGATTAAAAAATTTTTTTGCTACTGGGGCCATAGGTGCCTGTGAAAGAGAAAACCTTCTGGTGACTTTGAAATATGAATCACATGATGATTGTTCCTGAACCTTCAGTCTCACTATGATCACTTGCTTCTCGATCATCGATTGTCTCGATCGACTTGTCGATCGCCTTCATCTACTTCTGTGACATCACGACCTCTGTCGATCCTTCCGATATCAGAATCATTAAGATCAAGAGGTGATACAAATGCAGATCTGCTATCATTTCTGAAGACCACTTCTACGAAGGATATAAGCCAGGGATGTGCAACCCGCAGCCTGGTAATGCATAATGGGATGGATGAGTTTCTTGGCGGCCGAAGGCCCATCACAACATTCGTCAACCCTAAGTAACAAGAAATAGACCGAGTCCTTTCACTTCCTTCTAATTTTTCCTCACGCGGTGCTGCATATGTCCCATGTGTCCCGAGGAAGAAGCCAAAGTGTCTCGATGCCAAAGGCTATTTTTGGACGTTGGAATTTCCTTGGGGTGGGGAGGCGATGAGGACGATCGGCAGATCGGCGCGACCTCATGCCCTCGTATGCCCCGAGGACGAAAGAGGGGAGCCTTTTATTTTGCATTCTGTGGCCCGCGGTCAAAGGTCACGCGTTTCCATGCGGCCCACTGCCGATAAAGGTTGCACACCTCTGGTATAAGCAACGAACGTGTCGCGTCTTCTCGGTCGAGAATTTTACAGGACGTTTCATTCGGCCGATAATAGAAATAGACCGAACGAGTGAGTTCGTGGCTGCGTCACCTATCGGCGGTTTACGTGGCTAAAATTGAAATATCATGCAGTGAAACGATATCGATCCATTATGTCTGGCATCATTTTTCCTCAAACAGTATCACGACGCACGAAATCGCCAAAGTCGAAATTCCACTGGATGCAGGAACATCCCTCTGACCCGGTGGGATCGCTTTCCTTAGAAGAGCTTGGCAGCGAACGCGCGAAGAGGGGTGAGGCGATCGCGTCACGAAACGGGACGTCGTGAGAGGGAAAGTCCCTTTTGACGTCTGCATCCGAACGTTCCACCTCGAACCTCGAAGTTCTCATCGAGGGCGAATATCTCCGCGCTCCAGGTCTTCCCATTTCCAACGGTTTTCATCGGCGCCTCGCATTCTTCCCGTCGGGGGTCCACCGACGCGACGACCGAACGATGCGGCTCGGGCGCGAGCCCGAAGCGAATGACACGCGCAGAGGGGATCGTCGTAGGACGTGGAGGGGGGACGAAGGAGTGCCGTGATGCGTCCAACTTTCTCTGGCACGCTAAAAAAAATACGACAGTATCAAAACATTCCAATTTTTTTATTATCATCCTGTCGGTTGTTTCAAACGAGGCGTGCTCGACTTCACGAAGACCGGAAGACGTTCTACGAGACACCGTGGAAAAGACGACCGACGCCTTCCGAAAGGCTCGGGCCAACGAGGGATGAACAGGTCTCGTGCTCCCATTTTCCGTCGATCCCTTTACTGGAACGGGTTTTCGTCTCGGAGCCGTTGTGCATCTTTACGAACCCGACGAACCGTCGACGACCGGTTTGCCTCGTGATTTACGTGTCGTCGTCGTTCGATCCCGCGCAATTCTCGGAAACGTGACGCGGGCGATTTTCTCACCTGCGCCGATTCGACGCCGCACGTCGACCGTCGGCTCCACCATAAATGGGTCAGGCGTGCAGGGAAATCGTGCGTCACCGCGGTTCGATGGATGGGGGCCCCGGACGCACAAGGGAGGTCCGATTCGGAGGTTCGAATCCGACCGGCGGCAGGCGGTATTCTCCCGGGCCGACGGTTCACCTGGCTGCTTTCGGGTACCACCTGCTCTCCCTCGGGCCGAAGCACGGGCCACTCTGTGTTCCATCGTGCGAGAGGTAGGTGCTCGGCGCACCTCGATGGCACCCGCCACGTCGTCCACGGCGGCGCGACGTGCAGCGACGGTGGGCCCGTGGCCGGAGCGGCATCGAACTTGTCGACACCTTCCCCGGGGCGAACGAAAATGGGCCCGTGAAAACGGGATACATCACGACGGGAAGCGTGGGAAGGTGAGGCGATGCCGTCGGGGACGTCCGATGAGAATTCCCTTTCCTCTACTCTGTGTCGCTTGTGGTATTCGTCCGTGTCTGTGTACGTCCGTCCCGGTTCGCGTTTGAAAAGAAATGAAGCGTCTGCCGAAACACGTATCGATAGGCTTTGGTAGCGTCAATAGCTTCATTCGATCCCTTCCGGCGACAAAATTCGATCGTATTCCTCTCTGATCGCATCCGCAGGAGCCAGATTTGGCATACTTATTCCTCTCTCGACACATGATCGCGCCAGCAAATTTGAATCTCCATCTCCCCAGGGTTGTGGAGAACATGGAAGATGGGAATTTCGTTCCTGTATTCCCCCCCCCCCCCTGGGAGCCCCTCCTGGGAAGTTTTCGGAGAAAAGAGACCAATCAAACGAAAGATATTGACCTTTAGGTGAAAAAAGTGTCATTTTTCATGCTTCCAGTGCACCATTTCGCCATTAAAAAAAAAACGAAATTAGACGCCGTTAAATTAGGCTTAGCGCGATGGCTCCGGTCCCGTCCTCCAGTGCTGCTGGATATCCTGTCATAATTACGCCAGATTTATGACTTCTTCGGCCTCAGTGTCGGCGTTTGGATCGAAAGTTTTTTTTTATGCATAGACACTTTTTGTCGAGTTCGTTCGATGAGCCGAGATCGAAGCGGCGGCTAGAAGCGGACGATCGATTCGGTGGGATCTGGAGATATCTCGTTCGTAAACGAACAGAACGGCGCCCACGTTGTAAGTTCATTCCGTGTTTCCTGGAGGCATTTTCTTCTCGAAACTCATCGAGACGGCTCGAGGAACTCTAGATGGGCCTAACGTTCGTCGCACGCATGGAAACGGTTCGCGAAACTCGACACAGACCTCGAGAGCATCGGTGCCCGACCGCGGGCAAAATGTGGCCCTCGAGGTGCTTGGAATCGGCCCGCGAGGCCCAAACCCACGATACCCTCGGGTTTCCCTAAAATGATCATCTCACGATACTAGCGACTCGACGTGGCCCTGCGATGGCTGTGGTCGTGAGATATGGGGCCCCCTAGCCGGAAAGGTTGAGTGCCACTCCCCTCGAACGAGAACCCGGTCGAGGATACTTTTCCCCGATTCTTTGTCCTGAGGTCGGAACGAGGTAACTAGGAATCGAATTCGTGCATACTCCACGGTCCATCGTGATGGACCTTTTCCCGAAGCGTACTCGAATTAGTACTATCCTGAAATTGCGGCAGAAAAAGTTGACACATATGGAGTGGCACGTGCATGCGCCTCGTTCTTACCATGCTTGCACGTGTAGATACTCGATCGTACTTCTGAGGAAAACTGAGGTCATCCCGGAAATTACAGGAGAAGCATTTAAGCTGGACCGAATGACCGAGATCCTTCATTTTTGTGTCCGACTCGGTCCATGACAGTACCGTTGATTCACTCGTGTGTGGTGTGTGTCTTCGCACCCAACATCAAGTTTTGTAAGATTGGGAGATGTGACGATATTGCAGCCCCCCCCCGAAAATACTGCGGTGTTGAGCCACTGTATACCTGCCGAGAAATTCCTGACATACCTTAACACTCTAACAAGTCCATCTAACCCTCTCGTGAGGCGTAGAAAACGCTTCCCCATAGATATAAATATAGGGCAAACCGATAGAATATTTAATTCCCCAACACTCGAAAAGGGAAAAATTGGAAGATGGTCCATGTTTTCTATTCTTTCAAGACAGCGGATCTTACACTGCTCCTTGTTCCATTTCGCTCCGAAGAAGAGAAGTCTCGATCCGAGAGTCAGGCTTCCTCGGTGATGGCTCTTTTCGCGAACGCTTCCGGTGATTCCAAAATACAAACGCTTTATCGATTTTCCCTGTTGGGAGAAACGGATAACGGAGAGTCCCTCATCGTGCCCTTGCCAGTATCCACACGGGCTCCTTTTACGTGTTTCAAGCTCGCTGATGTGGAAACAAAACCATCGACCCCATCGGTGGACGACGATGAGTTTCCATCGTTTCGCCGAGCGGAGTCGGACTCGATCGCACGGCTATGCACAGAGAGGAACCGATGGGACCACCTCTCGGGTCCCCTAATGAGGAACCTCGAGTGGTTCCATTCGCGTCCCATCAAAATCGCGACAGCAAGAACAGACGACGATCGTGAAGACGACGCCAGCGGAGAAATTGCGCAAATGTGGGCATCTCCTCGTCGGAGAATCGAACATTTTCGATGTCTTCGCGTACCGATTGTGGTAATTATTAATTATGCGACGAGGGACACGTGCCGATTGAAGAGGACCGACGAACGACATCACGGTTTTTCCCTCCAAAGAACTGAACGTTAGATCGAAATGTCTTGCATGTGTCATTTTTCTCATTATCGTATTTTCCTTTGTGCGCAAATGGACTACTAGGGTCAACACGAATTGCGCGCTCATGGGTTACGTGTCTCGTGCTGATGAAATCGTTGGTGTGCGCAATAGGGCGTGTCCGGGAGAAGGAAGTCCGTCTATGGGCAATACCCGTTCGTCTTAGAAATGACCCCCGATGCTGCAGGCGCAACGCAGATGCGAGCGTCGTTTTCATTTCCGCGTCGTCAGCCATGAGAAATCCCATCGACGTCATTCGACCTCAAAAGGATATAAAATCCAGTTTCCTCGAGAAAAACATGGTGAAAAGGAGAGACGACGGATGTCCAGTCCGAGTCGGGCACGATCAAATGAAGCATGGGATCGAAGACGAGGGCTCTCTCGACGACTTTCTAGAAGAGGAATGTCTTAGAGGGTCACGAAATCCAAGTCCTCTTTTCCCTTTCCCACTTCTACCTAATTGCCTGAGACTCGCAGGCATTTTCTTTGATCGTTGACCTGCCACGAAAAAGAAGGGATACGACGGACCACATTCACATCTGTTGAAAGACCTAACCGCTATTTGTAATGCTGTTCCTGATGTCCGAACACCCTCTGCACAGTTTTCAGATATTTCTCAGAACGTCCTTTAGAAACATATCCTCTCAAAATGCATCCAATCGCCGATATGCTCGAAATGCGTTCTGAACTTCACCAAAGACAACATTGCTGCGACGTAATATTCTGCCATTAACTTTTCACGCAGCAGAAGAAAAAATTGATTAGTGACAGAATGAGCCGAATGGCACGCAGCTGCGTCGGAGATGACGATGGGATGTGGAGAGGAGGCGTGATGTCAACAAGTGAAGGCCTCTCTGTCCTATATAAGACCGGACTCCGCTCGTCGGTCATTACAAGTCCATTGCGACCTCTTCGACCGAAGTACTTCGTCGCCTGCTGCTGCCTACTTGCATTCGACTTCAAGTAAGTCGTTCCTCGCCCCTTCTTCCTCTCGGTTGGTCAGTATTGTTCTTAATTATGCTCTCTTCACGGTTGGCACAGTTTGGCCTTTCCATGCCGTGGTGTCATGAATCCACGACATTGAAAGCTTGTTTATGAATTAGTGTTCGACTACGACATCCACGGTATAGGCATTCCGCTCTGAATCCACAATATAAATCAAGACCGGATTTTCATTTTATTCTCATCCATCAATTCTTTTGCAAAGAACGTTTTCGTGGACTTTACTGCACACAAAGAAAAAAAGCTCAATTTGTCACTGTTTTGGTGAACCTGATTTTGTAGTGTTCAATGAAGTTAACGATGGGAACCTGTTTCAGGGTTTGGAGAAAATGGGAAAGTTCCTGCTGGTTATGGCGATGGTTCTGGTTGTTGCTGGCCTTTGGGAGAGTGCTCATGCTCAGCTCTGCATTCTCCCCGGGGAGTTAGGCAGGATAGCTTGCATTAATTGGTGCAAGCTCACTCGGGATTGCAACACGGGATACTGCCTTAATGGAGAATGCATCTGCTCTCTTTGTGAACATACTTGAGAATGACCATAGCCCGTTCCTGGATCATTGCTCCTGCTCTTCGAAAATAGAAACACTGGAAAGGAAAATACATTTTTTCATCATTCTTGCACGTGACGTACCAGAGATTTATGTCAGGTTTCAAGATGGAAAATCGAAATGAAAGTCAGAATATGACTAATTTCCAATTAGGGTAAACACCCCAGTTTTTGGCCGCGCCGATACTTCCTCCCATAGTTGGTGGACACCCTCAGCACACAATAGGTCCTTGTACGGGAAGATGTTGATAGTGTGAAGAGTGGGGTCTTCCACCCTTTTCGCCTCTTTGTCCTACAGGGAAGAACTCTTTGTTTCCCTAAAAACGCACCCGACTGGTAGACTTTTACGGTGATCAGAAGGGAAGACCATTATAGCAAAAGAGGGGAAGGAGGAAATATACTATGTATTCCTCCTGAGGTGTTAAAAAAAGAGTTGCAGGAATCTCATCCTTTTCTACTCTAACATTTTCCATACCTTTCTCTTCCCCTCATCATGGTGTGTCGAGATGAAGTGGAATAATGTTAATTATTTCATAACCCACATGAAATTATATATGGCATGTTAAAGAAAATGGTTTTGAGTATTATAACTTAATATTATGATGTAATTACTGACCATCCCATAAAAGAACAGGCAAAAATACATGATATTATCAAGAATTAACTTTTAAGTAAGAATAATGGTATGTTATCACCAGGAGGATGGGACGACCCTGCAACCGACTGGGGTAAACATAAAACGAAACCCATGAAAGACAATGAGAAAGTCACACCATCCTGATGACTTTAAATAAATTAAGTCGAGGCCAACACTAAAAATTATGGGCCAAATTGTATATCCAATCCGAATCCCGGATTTTTGAGGAAGGTACCCTGGCTCCTTCCAGAGGTACCAAGGATATTAGCAAGAGACTTGGACGCTGGAGTCGGTCGCTATTTGGAAGGCACCATTGTGACCTTACCATATCCGGAGCTGACTCCAGGACAACCTACCAGTTGTAAAGGTTAGCCCTGTTCCTTGGTTATGTGAGGAGTGTGGCCCGAGTAACAGAGAAAGAACGGTAAGATAAATAACATCCATTCTTTGGGCGCTGAAGATGCCCAAATACATCCATAAGATGTCCCTAAGACATCCTCCTCAAGATATCGAAAGCGTTCGACTGAAGCTTCGAGATATCCCCTCGGGGATATCCAGAAGCATTCGACGAAGGATGTCTTAAAGATATCCCGAAAGGGATATCTCTAAGATATCGACTGAAGATGTCTAAAAGACGTCTCTTAGATATCTCTTAGATATACCTTACGAGATGTCCGAAACCGTCCGAAAGAAGATGTCTTCGGGATATCCTATGAAGACCAGGGGACAAGTCGACCAGTTTGGGACATCCCTGCGATATCACTGTGCCGTGTGGGTAAGGCAGAATTCGCATGGGAATGAACAGTTGCTCTAATTTGTGTTTTAATTTTTGGCCACCCTCTATTATGAACGGGATCCGTTGGAGAGGCTTTGGGCATCGTCGTGGTCCTGCAACTCGAACAGGTCGTTCCATCATTCGCTTCGTCTTTTGATTACGAGCAATGTCAACAAACATGCCAGTCGTGCTCGTTTCTTCCAGTCGTTCCAAGTATAGATAGATATATGCAGATATGTTTATTTTTCTGGAGATCTGACGAGTACACGTGAATGATGTTATGCTTCAGGTAACTTTTTTAATATCCCGTGACAGAAGGCTGAAAGCTGAACTGCGCCGAGGGTCTGGAACGAGTGAGGGGCGAATGGGGGCGGGAGGAAGAATTTCCATCCCTTTCTGTAAGTCCATTCATCCTCCTGTCCTCGTGTGCGATGTGCGGCAGGTGAGCCCCGATACAGCACTGCTTATAGAATTCGAGGAACCGATCTATGGAAAGTTGCCTGCCTCTTTTTTCAAGATTCAAGATAGTGATATCAAGAGGCGATTTCATCCATTTCGATATCACGTGTCGAGGTCGAGCGTTCCTTAATTTTAGGGTAGGCCTTACCATCTTAAAGCTAAATA
>CAJPEV010002622.1:3889-41425 GCA_905338385.1 Darwinula stevensoni
GTCAGCTCCCAAAGAGAGCAAATAACCAACTGAAGTAAAGCTTTACGCTTTGCTCGCAGGCTTTCAAGCCTAGAGGGCCCCAAGCGATGTTATCACCGTGCGATGTTTTAATTGTGCGATGTTATCGCCTCGCGATGTTTCTTCCGCGATGTTTTTTCCTTGCGATGTTTTGTTCGCGATGTTCTCTCCGGGAACCGCTTGGTCCATGCCTGGCGATTGAATCACAGTCAATTTCAAAGAGCGAAATCGCGTTCTAGTTCAGCTCCACCAGGGGAAAAGAAAGAATTCATCTTTTCATCAAATTCATCAAAAATATCGCAAACGATTTATTTTCGCGTTTGAAAAATTTTTCACGCTTGCCAATCGACGTCCCTTTTCCCAACAGATGCGTCTCCACCAGAAACGCCACGGAGACGTCCGGGAGCACCACCGAGGTGCCGCGGAACGTGAGCTTCGACGAGCTGATCCTCCGGCCGTGGGTCTCCATCCAGAACGCCTTCACCTCGAAGAGCAAGGACCACCGGGAGCGGAAGGTCCGGCTGCAGACGAAGGCGGCCAAGACGACGGCCATCTTGGTGGCCGTCTTCATCGTCTGCTGGTTCCCGCTCTTCGTCGTCCAGTCCCTCGGTAAGGCCGTGTGTGGCACGACGCGATAGAGTGCCAAAAAAAAATTAATTCGATGAATTAATTAATCGAATTTATTAAAGTCGATGCATCATCCCACTTGCCCATTTGCCCTTTTTTTTGTATATATTTGCCCATTACTTCATGGCGCGCCCCGATTTCGATTCCATCACCGGACTCCACGAGAGTGAGGACCCGTGGACTCAACGAAATGAAGCCCCCAACAGGAAACATACTGATTCGGGGCACGTCACCCATCTTTTCGTCTCCTCCCGGCCACCATAAAAATTTCGCGTCACGTTCAGGTCGGCCACTTTCGCCGGATAGCAAATACTGGCCGCATTAGAAAGCAATTAGCACGGGACCGAGTGCAAGAACCAACCATCCAAGAACCATCGGTGCCGATATGGCATGGCAATTGTAAAATAATCATTAATTGCCCATTAATTGCCGGCATGTACTCACTGGAGGTCAGGGCAATTGCCTCCCCGGTGCATCAATCTACCACATTAAATGAGAATTATCTGCCTGATTTTCATCCGTCGTGAGATGCAAGGTGGGACAGCCTTGGAGATATGAGAGATCCCAACCACAGAATTACGTAATTACATTAATGTAGCACATTAATGAAATTAAGTAATGCAATATCGTTAAAATTACGCGATGTAATTTTTGCAGCATCCTAAATAATAACGTTGCCGGAATGAAAAAGCAGAACGAAAATGGCGTTCTCTTCTACTTTTGCCATTGCATGTACAATCAGTTACGTTACCGTAACGTTACGAAACGTTCTCTAGCCCTGCAGAAGAAGAAGCAGGGAGGCGTGGTTCCCCCTAATTATTCCCCGAGTATTTTCGAAGAAACCGGAGTGAACTTTTCGTTCTCCTCACCCCGCGAGACCTCAACATGCCAGACTTCGCAAAATGCGATTCGCGGAACGCAAACGCATCCGCAATTCGCTGAGCGCAAACGCATCCGCAATTCGCCGGACGATGAAGACTCAGGGCATTCGCCTCCAGCGGATCGGTAGGATTTCTATCTCCCTCTTTTTTTTTAATGAACAGGTGTTCGCGCACGAAGGGAATGGGGATTTCATGAGAGAGCCGGATTTGCGAAAATGGAGGAAATCGGGAAGCACTGGCTAATTCGTAACGAGGGCGTAACGAGGGCAATTTGCATGAATGAAATCGATGCCTTCCGATCGTTTCGAATGTTCAATGATGCTCCGAGTTGAAGGAGATCGCTGCTTTGCAATTGGCTCGCTCTTTCCTGGAGGGTTGGGGTGGAGGATTTCAGCGTCGTATTGATTGTGTGGATGTTTGTCGGTAGCGATGCTGTGTCCGCGGTGCGGGGTCCCGGACCCGCTGCTGGCCGCGTGCTTCTGGCTGTGCTACGCCAACTCCCTGCTCAATCCGTTCGTCTACGCGGTGGCGTCCAGGGAGTTCTGGAGGGCGCTGAGGAAGCTTCTCTGCCGGAAGCGGCGGGGTCGAGGCTCCAAGTCCGGCTTTACTCTCGCGGTGGCTCTTCGTCTTCTGCACTCTTAGCTCGTTACTCTGAAAATGGGGTAACCAAATCTTGCAATTTGTCACTCTTGAGTAGAGGTAACCTACGGAGTAACTGGAAAATCACAGATAAAAGGTTACAAATTTGGAATGAATTTTTTCATGCTCTAGAGCGTTCATGTAAAAGGAAATGAACTTTCTGAACTCCAACTTCTCCGGTAGCAAATTTCCCTTGAAGTGGATAGTGATATTGATGATGTTACAATTCCCGGAAATCTTGATGAAGTTCAGGACATAAGATTTATTTTAATGAAAAATCCAGCACAAATAAAAAAGTTTCATTCTAAGTTTGTAACATTTCCTATGCAATTTTCCACCGTGTTACTCCGTTGGTTACTCCTAGTAACAAATTACCAGATTTTGTTACCTAATTTTCAGAGCGACATGGGCAAGAGAGCGTGGCTTGATCGTGTTTTGTGCTGAGAGTAACCGATCGCGGCTCTTCGGCGCTTTCGTCCTCGAATTACGACGTTTTATCGCGACGCTCGCCATTATTCCTCCGTGTGTTAATGCAAATCGCAACATTTCGCGATCCCGCGGAAAACCCGACGCGAACCAAGTGAAATCCCACAGTGAGAAACAGGAGAGTGAACTCGTGATCGAATATCAGGGTCGAAAATTTCAGCGACTTCCCATCGCAAAAAAAGAAATTCACGTTGCAAAAGTGAATTGTTTGCGAAAGTGAATTGACATCTTGGTGTGAATGTGGTAACGCGAAAGCGTTTTTGGCCAGTTTTTATATCGTTTTTGCTGGCAAGAAGCATACCGAGAGCCTGGCCTGTATTTTGAGGTTAAAGTGGCGCGATTTTTCGGGAAAAGAGAGTTGAATGGATAAACAAAAAAATTGCATCTTTATTTTATATAAATCTTCATTCATCTCGGAGCGAGATGTCGGCGATTCTCGGCTGGTTGGAAGGGAAACTTTTTTTCATCTCATTCCTGGTTCATTCCATTTTTGTCCTCGAAAATAAAGTGTCTTCGCGAAACGATCTCGTCTCTCTTATTTGCTGCGATCCCACCATTGACTTTATTATTGCCAATTTTAATGGCGCTAAAAATGAGCAATGCAGCCGTGATTCCACGGAGAAACGCTAAATTAATCCTGCGAGAATTAATCAGACAGATTTCACGAATGGCTCATATTCGAACCATTGTAAGCCATCGATGTAAGCCACTGAGGTTTTCGCTCGTTCCTGCACGATACTAAGGAAATTTCCTCTCGGCAGAAATTGCATATTGGCAAATGGCCTTCATTTTTTTGATTCGAGGACAACGAACCCTGTCAGATGATTTGACCGAAAAAAAAGTCCGCCGAGTTGATTAAAGTGAAAACCTGGATGCGTGTCTTTCCACATGAGAGCATATTATTTTACAGGAAAATACTTTTATCGAAGGAAGACTTGGAGGCTTATTGCGTCTCGATGAAATTAGATGAAATGAGGACAAAGGATCTTCACCTTTTTTCCCAAGGAAAGGGGGGGGGGAAGGCGTTGGGGGCATTGGGGGCAATGACCACGTCCATAGAACCATTCGTCTCCTACCCTTAGGAAGTGAATGATGCTTAGTCATTCGGCAGCTTCGTGTGACAGGGCTTGAGATTACATTGGAAAAGAAAGAGATCCGGAGCCAAGAAAATATACATTGGGGTCAGCTGGAATCTGCTCCCCGACGATCTCATTCATTTCCTTCTCTCCCGCCTCGGGATTCCCAGGCGCCAAAAATCACTCATACAGGACTCGGACGGGAGGGTTCCCGGACTCGGATGGGAGGGTTCCCGACCGATCTCGCACGGAACAGGACCATCCCTCGCATCCGAGTCCGTCCGCCCGACTGCCCCATCACGAACTGTCACAGCCGCATCCTACAGATAGATGGATGACTGGAGGAAAATGATGGGGGGTCTCCCTCCTTCTCCCTCCTTCTCCCTCCGACCCCTCTGCTTCTCCACTCCAATTCCTTTCGATCCATTCAGGCCTCCTCTGGTTAGAGGTTCTTTCTACAGTGTGTTCCATAAGTAATAGCGCTTGGCAATTGCCAACAATTTTGCAGCAACATAAAATGTTGCACAATATTTCAAATTGCATATTTAACTGTTTACCCTGGTTAACTAATCATTGAGTGAAATGACCGGACGTGGAAATATAGATGAATTAAGCAGCGTGAAAACTCACGGACTGTCTCCAGGTCAGGCCTAGGCCTACCCTTTCTTGCTCAGAAGAATCTCAACCCTCGACTTGCGAGTCAATTCGATCTAGAAGAGTTTCGCTCGAGGTTTTCGAGATATCTCTCACTTTCTCCATCTCGGCTCGGATGTCTGTGGACAGACTGCCTCCGGAAAATGCAAATGCATTTTGGACGCCACCCTGTTAATTGAGGGATGGCCAGCGCTGACCAGTGTTTTCAGATCCGCTCCAAAGTGTATCATGCACTAAAAAAAAAATGTGAAGGGGCAGAAGCAGTCATGAATCCGACGTAACTCGGCAAGATATCTGGCAACCGTGGGGGGTGGGACTGGAGCCAGCACGCTAAACCTCAATAAACGACAGTTAATTTTCAGAAGGAAAAGATGAATCGCCAACAACAGAAAGGGCATGTATCTCGCTCTGTTAGTCGATATCTTTCTTTTGGTAGGGCTATCTCCCTAGTTCTACCAAAAAAAGTTACATTTGCACATGCTAAAAACGAGACCCCAATTTCTGCAGTACGTCTGAACTTTGTTTTCTCGAAGTGGTTGAGGAAAGGGAATTGACACCATGTCGGCGAAAGCTCACTGACATTATGAACATGTAGCACGTGTCTATCGCATCCCCGTCAATATTGTGTTGGCCTGGATTCGGGCCAATGACATGCACCCTCGGCGTGGTAATGGCCCGAATCCAGCCTCGATAGCCCGAATTCCCTCGTGCCATGCCCCGATGGAACGCAGTCGGCTGCCGTCTGGCCGCCTTCATGCGTCGAGACAGTCGGCAGAGTTTATTTGTATTTACCACCTTTGCGTGGTTAATGAGTCACGCGGTCACATTTTACTCTATTAATTATTAATTTATGGTAAGTCTTCACTTTTGGCGCGAATGCTTACTCGCTTACATGTACACGCATACACACATGCACACTCATTCCTGCCATCATGTCCACGTATCAGAGGAATGATAATCACATTCCTTGTGAGCCGACGGGATTTCGTGCGGAGCGTGTCTCTATCACTTTTCATCGCAGAAGCGAGTTTCATTTATTCGTTCACGGATCCTTTGATGGATGGCAGCGAATACGAAACGAGACGCGAGGAGATGAAACGATCCCCACCTTCACATCTCGTCGGAAACGATTTCCCCCTCCCCCTCCCCTCTCGTTAAGCCTGCTCTCACCTGAGAAGAGAAATTACGGTCGCTTCCCCTTTAAGCTTCCACGCGCAATCCGCGGAGAGAGGATGGAGGCTTGGTCCTGTAGCGTTTCGGTCTTCGCTGACTCTCGTGTCTTTCCGCAGTTAAAAGAGGAAGAACGCAGAAAAAGGGTCGAGCAAGGAAATTCTTCTGGCTCAATCTCCTCCTTTCGTCCGATTGGCAGCATATCTGTACAACCCCCCTCTCCCCCCCCCCCCTCCCTTCCCTTTATCTTCGCAACGGAAGGGGCTGGAGTTGTGAAGACGAAAATTCCTCTCTCGAGTAGTCGATCCGGGCAAAGGAAAAATATTGGGCTCAACGTGAAATTGCGGACAGCGGGTAGCGATTAACTCCAAGATTAATCTGAAGGCGATAGCGACCGATAGGCGATTTATCGGGCACAATCTATCGGGCCCTTCGAGAAATACGCAGTGGAGAGAGCCATTTTCTTCGATTTTAGCTGGACCGGTCGAGCACAGAGTGAAAGGGAAAGAAGCGGATTGAAAGAAGCGGAGAGCAGTGGGGAGACGAGAAATTCGAAAAAAGGACAAAGGACAGAGAGATAATAAGGACAAAGGCTGGAGGGTGCGGAGATCGGCTTGGTTCTAGATAGTTTCAATGATGCGATTCCGTCTCAACTTTTTTTTTTAGCCGAGTTGTGGACAAACAGTAAAATTTCTCGTTAGAAAATCTTCACATTCGGCATCCGATTTGCAGGACATAAGCCACAGATGGATAATCAAGGATAATAGCCATTACATTTTTAAATTACATCTTTCGAGGGTGAGCAATTCTTTTTCATCATAATTTCGTCTCGCATGAACGCGCAGGAAACCTGTGAATAAGATGGCACGAAGGCGCCAACGAGCACTTTACTGAAACGAGCTGCAGATTTTCCGCTCCATCGGGTCAAAGACGGAAAGGTCGCGATCTCATTCGTCACCCGGATATGCCGTCGCCCTGGAAATTTATTCCGCCGCGAGGAAAACATGGAGTTTCAATAGATGTCATCAGTGACATCCATTGAAGCGAGGAGAACGCAATGTTTCCCCCGGGGAGACCCGACCGAATCGCCCGCATTAGACCTCCTTTCCCCCGATTGCCTCCCACGTTCCCAATGGGAGGACGGCGCAGCGCCTGATTGTATCGGATTGTTCTACCCGCTCGACCCCAGTGTCGAGCGGGCGTGACACCTTTGCAGGCTGCGCATATTCGCCGATTCCAAGCTTCCGTCTCCATGTGAAATTTTGCTTTATCCTGCAACTTCATTCTCGGTGAATCTTCCAAGGTCATCGCCTAGTGAAGGGTACTGACGTGTTAACACATTGCACATGCAAGGAAGAAAATTTACTTGCTTTCCGAACTAAATCATTAGTTCTAAATAATAACTAAATCATAATTTCATGAAACCCGTCCGAGCTACACATATGCACAAATAACTTCTTTCAAGCTTGACTAAATAATTCCATTTTTGAGTAGAGCAAAAGACTCCGTCCGATATATGCACGCTTTCTTAAAGCTTTTTTTTCACACTATGCTATGAGGTGGAATCAATCAATTTTCTTTAGATAAATTCTTTAACGCGTCAATTGTCATGTTTTTGCGATATTGGTAAGTATAAACTTTACCATGTCAACCATTTGAAATTGTGAAAAGGTCACAATTTAAAGTAATTGTGAATATTAAAAATATCGAGCAGAAAGTTTTTTCACGGAAATTTGTTAAGGTGTTGTTTTCTTGTTGAAGTCAGATCACAGTGCAAACTGGCCATGAAGCCAGTTTGCATGATCTCTGGACGTAAAGTGGCAAGATCCTACATTGTTCCTATAATTCCTCGGAAATAAGGAATTTCGGTTTGGACGGAACTGGAGAGCAGACGAAATTTCCTGCCGGCGATCTTGCGGAAACGCATCCAGATATGCATCAGGTTCATCTGCTTCGTTAGCAGACATACGAATCAAAGCATGAGGGAAATGAAAGGGAGCATGAGGGGAGGACGCCGCCAGAAGGCAGCTGCTATTGTCGTTTCTCTTCGGCTTCTCTGGATGGCGAAGGCCTGGTTCGATTTGCGGATTTCGCGATCCGACGGAAAAACTGGGTCGCAGATCTTGTTGACGGAGCATCTCCGTCTTCGTGACGGATGGCGCAATTATCGTATCTGACGGTAGACGCATCTCCCATCTCCGTGATAAAAGACACGTATAAATCTGTGACGGACACCTTTAATGAACGCAGCCGAATAGAGCCGATTGGGATTTTTGTAATGCAAAAATCCCAACTCAAGGAATCCGCATTTAACCCTTTGTGGTCATATTTATTTTCCACTAGTTGTCCTCAGGTCATATTTAATTTCAATGAAAAAAGATAAAAAACACATTTTATACAAAAATAAATGATTCATTTAGACTTTTTCAACAAAAAGATAGGTCGTGTGAAGTAAAATATCGTAATACATGGCAGGAAAAAGCAATTTCCGAACAAAGGACAGAGGGCAAAAATGACATTTGTGATTTGTGATCGGAACTAATCTTTTTTAATGTCGGGTCCTGCCCGACACATGACTGCAAAGGGTTAAGCTTCGAGAAAGAAAGGAGCACGGCACCCGTTTTTTTCCCGTTTTCCTGGCACAAACTGACCTAGACGAATCATCGTTCATGTCATCGAAGGCAAGTGTTTTCATTTTTTGCGTGTTCTATACATAGAAAAAAATTCCTAGCTTTTTTTTGGAAAAGTCAATCTGCGTTACAGTAATAAATTTCACCCCCCCCCCCAACTCCGTGCATGAGCACATGAGAACGGCAATTCTACCATCTATAATGACTGTGTCATTATAGCCCTCCCGAGAGAAGGGACTTTACTTTTTACTTTGATTTCGGGCTCGAAAGAGATGGTTTCATTCCAAAAAGCATTAATAATTAAGCATGATCGCGTTAATGTTGTGCATTTCCCGTTGAGAAACGAACTGCAAATTGAATCTTTTCTGTTCCTTCCGAGTAGGAAACAAGGAAACAATTTAAAATTATGCGAAAATCTCATCCATAGATGAGATTTTCAATATCCAATTAAGATTTTCAATATTCCAATAAATATCCCCGAATTGAATTGAATTCGAATCCGTCGAAGGAGAGAAAACGGAAAATGAAGGAACCCCAAAACGGGAAATCGCCTTTCTCAGTGAAAGTAACTGATTACATCTATGGCAGCAAAAATCCGGGGAATGAGAGGAGTGGAATTTCCTTGATTAGAAAAAGGCGTAGCGTAGTTTACGTAGCTTACTGTAGCAAAGGGAGTCTCCGAAAACGAAAACAAGAGGTCAGCCTCATTCATCGAGCTAGAATTCCCTATACCACACTTGGGACGATGACCTATTCTAGACTTACATTTTCTGGCCTACCCAAGTACTTTGTTGCTTTGTTCTGGCCATCTGTACAGACTCTAGAAGGCCTCATTGTGGGAGGTGGAGAAACACTGCATTAAAGACTTCGAACTGTATTTTTCCCCCCATACCCGGATGGAGCCACGCTCCACTGGGTGTGAGCCCGGGTCCATCCAGCGGAGTCCTGTATAAATACGTCATCCATCCCCCGCTCGGTGGAGGATGAATTGCGTGTTTATACAGGTCTCCGCTCTTTCCCTTTCGAAGGGAAAGGCAGCTGCTTTTAGTGGGGCTCTCCTGCCCCGAGGAACGGGAGCACTTACTGTCCCGTTACGTGTTTTGATTCTCCGCCAATTTCTAAAAAAAAAATGAGCGCCGCGAAAATTGGTAATCAGGCAGATCCGCATGTAGAAGGGCCGCATTAATTGGGTAAAAAAAAAGCTTTGAATTTTAAACTTGCTCACAGCGGGAAGGGGACGAGCAACCCCGAACCCTCTCGAATCTCGGCCCTTGGGTTGAGACGTCCCTATCCCGGCGTTGGATCCGCCGTTGATGAACGAAGAGGGAGGAAGTCCAAGGCAGGAGAGCTCATTCATTGAATGCTCGTGCATTCGCGCAACGATGCGCGACGCTCTAGCCAGCCTGCAATCATCCTCTGCAGACACCAAAACTCCCAACTTCTTCCGTACGAAGATTACAAGAAGCAGGGAGGTGTCCCTCGTCCCGCCAACACCATGCTTTCCCCTGGGAAAAATGACATTTGGTAAGGTAGTCGACTAAAAAGGTCACATCTCCGTCTCGAGCTCTTTGCCTTTTCCTCGCCGGTTTCCAGGGCCTTGTCACGTTCTTTCATCACTGCGATAAATCATGCGGAGTAAAAGGCAATTCAAGCTTGAAATCTCATGAATTTTTTATACCATGAAAATTGCAGTCTGTAATCCCCGTGAAGCGCATCGAAGGAATTCTTGGGTACTACTTAGTGAGAATAGATAATATTCTACCTTATTCAATCTCGCAAAAAATCAACGTGAACATTAAATAAGAGCTCAGAGAATTGCATGCTATTTCTTCCTGAATTTTCTCAGCTTAGTACTTATTCAGTACTTAGTTATTCAAACCCATCACAAAACCATTCTCCCGAGGACTCGGGCCCCTCATCAAGCGCAGTTTAATTCCAGTAAAACCCCTTGGAAAAGATGATTTTAGCATGCAAGGAGACAAGGACCACGAAATCCCCCTGAGCCCCTCCTGATCCCCCCCGCAATCGAGGGGACGCATTTCCTTGTAAGCTCGCTTCGACGAAGCGTTCAGCATGCCTCGAGGGGAATTTTCCGAGGAAGAGCAGCATCTGCGACGGTGCGATAAATTGGTGAAGTGTGGGGATTGAGCAATTATGGCTTTGAGATTCGAAAATGGTTTAAAATTTACGCGATGGTTACAGTAAAAGGAGCGACAGCAGTTCAGCAAAAATTATTATTACCAAATAGGAACAAAAGCAAGGGAGATTTACTGACCTGTTGAGTGGAGACGTAGAAATGAAGAGGTCCGTAGAGAGACGGAAGTAGGAGCGATAGATAGCGATAGATAGATAGCGGGATCCTGAATTTGCGTTCGAGGAAAAACAGATCGGAACGAGTCCTTGGTCTATTCGCGGGTCGCGAGGGGATGAGAGAGAAGAGAGATAAAACGTGAAGAGATAAAATCCGGTTTAAATCCGGTTCAGATTTCCCGTGCCTGCTTACGGAAAAGGGTCGGCGCGATCAAAAAGCCATGCGATCAATTGGGAGAAAATCGAGAGCGGGAAACGGTTAATGAAAAGAAACGAGTCCGGAATTGCAATCGATTCCAATATCGAGGCCGGGTCGAATGACTTCTTTATTCTCCTTAATTGAAACTCGACGGGAATCTCAAATTTGGGAATTGCGATGTCTAACGCAGCCATTCCTCTCGGTCGCATCTCCATGCGCGACCTCGATGAACCGTGTTGTTGCCCCTGCGCCTGGGCCTGGATTCCCTTTAACCTCCCCGACCTCCTCATTCCCCTTAACCTCCCCGACTTCCTCATTCCCCTTAACCTCCCCGACTTCCTTATTCCCTAAACCTCCCCGACCTCCTCATTCCTTTTAAACTCCCCGACCTCCTTATCCCCATGATTTGAACGGCCGCAGCTCTTCGTGTCATCCAAAGGAATCGGGAAGGATGGCGATTCTGCGGGGGGGTGGGGGGGATAAAGCCGAGAGCAGCTGCGAAGGAGCTACAGCTCTTAAAATCAAGACCTGCAAGGAGGCCATAGCACGCTTTAAGCTTCTTCGCGATAGTCAAATCGAAACAAATAGAGCCACGATTCAAAATCCTGAAATTCAAAAGGCTCATTGATCCGAAGGAGCTCGGTTCCGTCCATCCTCCCATCGATTACCCAAGGAGTGACCTCCACCGGCTGCAAGGAGACGGACGACATATTTAGGCCGGAATGCTTGAATCTCCTTTACTTGACAGTCCTTTAGAATTCATGGACTGCTATCTGAGAGAAAGAGCTCTTTAGTTTACAGGCCTTTATCTCGCCTAAATGAGGTTCGTACATTCGGCCTTTGTGTCTCGGATATGGCAGCTATTTTTCCCTTCCATTGGGGTGTTAAGAGAGGCTGAAGTCCGATAGGGATCCTCATACGGATATCTTCGTGTGAGGATCCGTGTGAGGATCCGTGTGAGGATCCGTGTGAGGATCCGTGTGAGGATTCGTATGAGAAACCATGGAATTCGCATTTCTTTACTCAGGCCTGTTATCTCAGGAAGGAAGATACTTTCACGATAATCGATCCTTTCGCGATAATCGATCCTTTCACATATATATCTTCCAACCGAGCGAAGAGATCGCCTGCAAGCGACCTTCTCCAATCGCAGTTGAAGGCCGATTATTCCGCTGCTCAGGTTCTCTCCGAGAAAGCTCAACGTCAATACGCACTTTGGCAAGACAAGCAAACGAGAGATGTTCGGTTAAAAATAAAATATTGTCACAAAATCCCTTATCCCCATTACACAGAAAATTCAGTGCCTCAGTTCGATGCATTTCTGTCCTGCATGTGATGCGTATTCATCGCATCGAATTTTGGATGCGGTTATCGCATCGAATGTTGGATGCGATAAAAACGCATCACATAGAGGACAACTATTTTCTCGACGAAAATGCATTAATTTGATTCTGCGTGTATAGGTCAGGTATATTATGCGCTTCTGCCGCATCGAACATTTCGTGATGAACTTCAGCCGCATCGAAATTTGCCTTGCATGTCCTATTGTGGGTATATAGTGGCTTTTGAGCTTAAAGCCCGAATACACGAACCTCATTCGGGGGAGACAACTGGCCTTTTAGACCTTTCAGGCGACCCTGCACGGTCGGGAAGTGAGAGATATTAAATCGAAAATCCAGTTGATGTCTTTTTCTCTTGAGAAAAATAAATCGAAACGCGAAAATTGAGAGAAGTATTTCATCTCGATTTACCGATTTCTCTGAGTGTAGCTTTTGCAGAGAAAGTAAGGAGGGAGCTATGCGTTCCATGCGAACCTGGACCCGACGAAAGTTGGTTCCCATCTGTTACGATCCCAGGCGCCAAATATGCATGCATTTTCTCCGAGGAATTCTGCGACGGCCTACCAACCCATCAAAAGTAAGAATTTATGATATCCACTAATGGCATTGGCGGGAATTTGCACTCCAGACGCTTTTTCGCGTTCCCTTTCGACGGGATACGATTCTCAATTTATTTAGTAGATGCTTCAGTTGGGAGAGTTTGGACGCCGGAACTCCAGAGTTCTGATACCACGACCATTTCCTGCTTTTTCGTGTGGAAAAACAGACGTCGGCTGCAGAAAATGAACCTGATCACAGCAATGAAATACCACGATAAGGAAAAATATCATGACGGAATAGGCAATTAGCTAATAGCTAATCCCGCAGCAGCACGCTACGAGAGCAATCATTCCCAGAGAGAGGAATGAGCCGCGAATGTCGCGCTGTCGAGATCGTTCTCCAGCGGAAACTGTGGAACATATAGCGATTCCCACATGATACGTTATTTTTGTCCCACGTGGTTACAAGGCGGGACCAAGTGGGCGGTTCCGCCACGTCCTACGAATGTTTTCTCATCTCCCTCTCCCATAGTGACCGATGGGAAGTGACATATTGCGGTCGGTTTTCCATCATTTCCTTTCTTCTTCATCTGTCATTCCTACGAGGTCCTATGGGAAAACGGGAGATATTGCAATCGGTTCTCACCATTCTCATCTGCCATTCCTCATAGGTACCGAGGAGAGAGGCAGACATTGCCATCGGTCTGTCACCTCCTTTCCTCCTCTTCATCCCCCTTGCCCGCAGTTACAATAGCAACCGAGCGACTCGACTGAGCGTGCCTGAGCAGTCTCCGACCTGGCTCGGAGTGCGGGTCGACAACATCCTCCAGTTCCCTTCCAGCTCTCGCAGATGACGGATCCATCGCAGACGAAGGGAGGGAGCGGCTGCTCGAGGCAGCGCGGACAAGGCTTCCAGTCGTCGTCATGCAATTCCTGCTTCTGGCACGACTCAGGTAGGCCTAAGACGTACGAATGAAACCTTTATTTATTTTTTTTGAAGCTGAATGGTAAGTGATTAAGAGACTTTACCTAGAGATTGAGGATGAAAGAGGGGATCACCCATAGGTCGAAGTGAACATACACTATGAGTAGGAACCAAGAGCTTCACTAGAGCGGAGAAAATGTTGCGCAATTTTTGTGTATGCATAAATAATACCGAAAAAATGTCAAAGGGTGAAATTTCGCTTTTTTTCCTACAGTTTCGATGCCGTTCAAATTTTGTGCAACGAAAATTTATTAAGCACATCCACATGCCTTTGCTTTTCCACTTTGAAAACCATTCAAAAAAGACCTTGACTTCATAATTGGTGAAAGTTCCGACAAACTGTCGATAAAAACACGATATAGCGTCTTTATTTTATTCCCGCACGAAACATACACAGCATTTATGAAATTAATCGCTGATACGGGGTTTCACTAATCTGACCATTGTAGTGCTAAGGATGACATTGAGAGGTGCGACCGAATGTCCCCATTTCGGAGGTGAGGTCGTTGCACACCTGACCGGCTATCGGGAGGTTCGGGTTCAATTCCCGGCCGTTCCCTGGTATCTCCTTCGTCCTCTCACGCCATCCCTCTCATTCTGCAGGCCACAGGCCATGTTCAAAATCCAATAACTACGCCCAAGTCTGCATGCCAAAATTGACACAATGATGACAAATGACTGAAGATGAGATGTTCATGCCGATGAACTAATGCCGATAATCGGCATTGGCTAGATGCTGCAGATATCAAGGATGCTAGTATCACGCAACACTTCTGTTGAATGCTTAATGTCCTGTCAAGGTAACGTCGGTTGGCAGTCATTTGAATAAACAATGTTCCCCGTCTTACAAGTGAGATGGCGAGATGGCGACCAATCGCCAGTACTTTCAAAATCACCAAGCCAAAGAGACGCAGGGAAATCCGGGAATGGAGAGAAGTAGGTTCGCGTGGCCATAAGGAGACGCCTTCCCCTCTTCAACCCGACGGGAGAGATTCCGAGCTGGAATCCGCAGCATTTACCAGCCATATTTTTGTTCGCTGAGGTAACTCCATTCTCTCTAACTTAGACCATTCTGGGTCGAGATTGGAGAGGGCCATCTGTAATCTCGAGATTGGGACTGGGAAAGAGCGATAACAGTGTTATGACCCGTCTCACTTCAACCTTCAGCCAACGCTGATTCAATGCATTTCAGCATTGACCACTTAGAAGTCGACGGAATTCGACGGAAAATATAAGTGCAAATAACGATACAAATTGATTATGCTTCTTTGTCGAAAACAACTTTTTGAATCCATTTTAAAGAGGCAAACAGAATCAGAAAGTATTATTACGAATGAAATATATATATTCGAATTACAAAAATACACACTAACATTTACATTAAAATATGTAACTGAAAAATTTGACGGATTTGGGAAATGATTCCAAGTTACAACAATTTACGAAAAACCGTAAAAATGAACCATTTTCATTTTCTTAGATTCATGTGGAAATTGGAAAACAAAGAAATCGAAGTCCATCGAACAAGTTGGTATGGAGCTACACTCTCGATATAGTTTCTCCTCGGATTGGGCCACGCTGACGTCGACATTCGGATCGCAGGGGAATGATGGCCTGAGAATGATGATGCAAAGCGGCGAATTCCGGGTTGGTCCCTGGCTCGAGGGTTCAGACTCGGGGGGGGGGGGGGGGTGGGGAAAAAAATAATTGCATGGGTCACGCATGAAGTCCTTTTCTATTCTGACTCGTCACTGCAACTGTGATTGAAAGGTGAAAGAAGCAACTTTAATCAGGGTTGAAGTAACATGTCACAATTAAGAAAAAAGGAGAGATAGATTGAAGAAAAAACCCTTGGAAAATGTTACTCCTATGGTGCATTCACTTTCGTTTCGATTGCTCATGAATGTGTCGGCTAAAAGCCAAACCGATGAAAATTGAGAGATAAATGTTGACATGTCTGTTTCTCAACGGGAGAGAGTTTCATCCCATCCAGATTTTTATTACCAGCTGCAAACAAACCCATCGCGCAATTGCTCAAATAAAACAGGGTTCCCCCAAAACGAGGTGAGACGTCGAAAACAAATTCGTTACAACGAATTATCCTTCCCGAGAGCCTGGAAAGTGAAAAGACTCCATCCCAAAGTCAAAAGGGAGCGACTCGAAGTGCAAAGGATACCTCTCACAGCATTTTCATAACAACATTGGACGAGCTGGGGGCGGGGGTCATCATTCCATATCATCTGCGAAAAAAGCTGCCAAAAAGAAGTAATAGGAGTCCAATTTAAAAAAAAACGTGCTTCATCGACGGATTTTGTAAGGAGACACATGAAGTCCCGAATGAGAACAACGATGCAAGAGGTCGATCTCGTGGGAAATATACGAAGAGAGATGCGATGAAAAGACTTTTTCCATTTCTAACGAGTCTGTACAAAGTAAAATACACCCGAATGCCGTGCAAAAGGGGAGATCGAGACTGGAAACAGTAGACACGGGGAATGATTTCATGTTCTTCCCGAGTCAGTTGAACATTTCAACACGATGGAACATCGCAATGTTCCCAACGCGGGTCAGTTCCTGCGCCGTTGTAACACCACGGACCTCCTGCGTCTGCATCTGGGTTTCGGCAGAAGTTGTGAGAGGGGTGCAATTCGTCCGGAAATTTCCATTTCTTCAAAGAGTGGAGTGGCACGAGATCGTTTGGGGAATTCCTCAGCCATGGCTGACAGGGGAGCCCAGATTTCGTCGTCTGCTTCGTTCCCGTGTAATCCTCACTGCTTTGGGTGGTCTTGCATTCGGCTGGACCTGGAAGAATATATTCGCACATTACTGGTATGAATACCAGTGAAAAACTACATGATTCGAGGGTCGACCTAATCCAGCGCCTCGCTAGCACTACATGGGGATCTGACGCACCTACCTCCCGAACCGGAACAGACCGTTAGAAATAGGGGAGCGATTTTTCTCGAATATGAGAATGAAATCCCTAACTCCCCTTTCACTCTGGGAAAAGAGCGAATTTGCTCCATCACCAAGGATTAATATTGCTCTCCTCCTCCATGCTCCCCTCAGAAATAGAAAGGGATGTCAGACAAATACGGAAATCCTCATATATACTTGTCTTGTCATATATACTTGTCGCTTTCGCTCCCATACAGAACAGGCATTAACCAACGTTTCGCTGATTACTGATTACAGTACTGTTTCGGTGAACTTCGGTAGATTCCTAAACTCTCTTAGCTTTATTTCAAATATTAACCTAAATTTCTAATAGTCCCTATTCCCATACGAGAGAAGAAAACTTTTGGCGGTTTGAGTGTCGGCAACTCAGAAACTTATCGATAAAACGATGAAGAAACACTCACTGATGCACTTCCCATAGACTCGAATGTTGCATTGTTCTCCGTCTCTTCCGGGACAGAAGGGAACGTCACAATACTCCCAAGTCATGGTGCTGCCAGAAAAAAAATAGCAGTACGGACCATGATTTCGGCGACCGGGCTCAGGATTGCGACAGTAGTTGTGATTCCCATCCACTTCATCTGAGAATGCCGATAATTTGTCTCTGAAATCAAAGGAAAATACGGCTCCAGAAAGCCAAGGCCAACACGGGAACCCCGACAGGGTCACATTCTTCTTTCCCACGTATTCTCCTCCTTTTTCTGTCAGCTTACATTCCAGTGGTTCTAAAAATTAAAGGAAGGTTCCTATACGAAAGCGAGACAAAAAAAAACGAAAATCTAAGAGGAAAATGTGACTGACTCGGGTCATGGCATATGGGGATGTCGCAGTACTCCCATTTGATATCAGCGTCTGAGACGAAGCACCACGGTCTTTCTCGGTATATCCCCGGGTTCCGACAGAAATTCTCATGGGTCGCTGGATCTCCGCCCAAGAAATTCAAATGATAATATTCCTTACCACTCCAGGAGAAATCCCAAGGAGTTCTTTCTTTCTGCTCCGACCAAACGAGACAGGGCTTCCCCGTCTCGGTCTCGCTCTTTGTCCCAATGAATTCCTTTCCCTTTTCCGAAAGTCTACATTCAGGGTACACATTCCCTTCTGCTCCTTCTTCGATTTGCACTTCCTTGAACGGAATATCGCAGAATTCCGTACCGGGATCATCCACTTTGTCCCAATGAATTCCTTTCCCTTTTCCGAAAGTCTACATTCAGGGTACACATTCCCTTCTGCTCCTTCTTCGATTTGGGCTTCCTTGAACGGAATATCGCAGAATTCCGTACCGGGATCATCCAGCTTCTCGCTGTAACACCAAGGAGCAGCATCTCCATTCGGGTTGCGACAGAAGTTGTGATCCTCGTCGATGTCTTCAGCATCTGGGAACCCTGGGAGATGGGATGCAACTTCGTCGCTCGCCGGATAGGGCTTCGAGGTGTTCCATGGCTGGCACGGAAGGCCTGAAATAGTCACGTTCTTTCTCCCGATGTATTCGCCCCCCTCTTGAGTCATCTTGAATTCAGGAGGATCTGTTTGTAAATGAGAATCTATTCATGTGTATTTGTTCTTGCAAAGGTCACGATGAAAAGGCAATGAGACAAAAAATTTTGAATCGGAATTCACTTCGATAATATTAATTAGGATTGCCACGAGTGACCGGCGGACCGATGGCAGATTTTGATCGCATTACCATCGCCCGGTGACTGTGTGGAGATTGTGGCCTGTAAATGAAGAAAGCGTGAAATCGCATACTAATTCAAGCTGTCCTATTTGGCAGCCCTGTAATATTTACCTTTGGTATTCTTCTTAAAACGATAGAGATCACTCTTTCGCCTGTTCAGCCTGTCTGTCTGTGCCGATCAGTGGTTATCTTTTTGCTTATTTTCTTTTGCTGTTTGTGGTTAGCTTACCCTTACGAAAATGCCTTATAGGATTCCTATATATTCCTAAAGGAACATATAGGAATTATATAAGTTCCTATAAGCCTAATAGGGTTTTGTTTGGGACCTGTATGGTTCCCTATAGAATCAATAGAATTCCCTATAGAAGCGTTCCCCATAAAACCACTAGGGTTCCCTATAGGACCTATAGGTCTCCCATTAGAACCCATTGGACCTATAGGGTTCCCTATAGGGCCTATCCAGAGCCCTATCGGCCCATGGGGTTCCGTTTGAAGTTCTCCTATAGGCCACTAGATGGAGGTACGTGGTTCTCGCATTTCTCAAAGTACACAAAAGTGCCTTTCCCATACCCATGGAATCATCTCTCAAATGTGAGTTTTGTACATCTCCAAACGAACCATATAGGTTCTACAGGGAACGCTATTGGTTCTATAGGGAACCCTATAGATCCCAAACAGAACCCTATGTGGTATATAGGGTTCCTTATAGGCTCTATCGGAAAATATCAGATTCCTATGAATCTACTATGAGTTCCTAAAGGATTCCTATGAATTCCTTTAGGAATATATGGTGATCCTATGAGGCATTAGCGTAAGGGGGGAGTTACATTTTATGATTTAACTACGTTTCAGTTACGTATTATAAAGGGATTTACTATATGCGACAGAGGGAACGAGGGAACGCGAGTCGAAAAAGATAAAATCATAGAAAAAAAAATGTAACATGATCTTTTCAAGTTCCTTGATTGGAGAACAGCCCTATTCATATCCATCACGAAAGTCAAGTGCACTTTGCATGCGGCATGTCTTTCCTCACAAAAGTCTAAAAATTATAAAAGGGTGTTATATTTGCCTTGAGAGCGGTACCCTCTAATGAAATATCTTACAATATTCATAGCCGCGTTTACCAGTTGTATTCCACGTACCATTCACATTTATTATAGCATCATATTAATGCAATGGCTCAATATAGGAAAGTGAGATGCGTTCCAAGTGAGATGAAACTAGAAAATTTTTTATATGTTAGTAACCTGATGGGGCCCGCATTTGTTTTCATAGTTCCATTTGCTTTTCAGAATGAAATTACAGCAAGAAATTTCGACAAGGAATCATAGAAATGCAACAACTCCGAAGTTCTGGACCAGGTGAAATATCCCAGTGCTCCTGGTGGCTATTTCTGAATTGCGTAATCGTGAGTGCAACAACGCAATTGTTATTGCGAGAATTTTTTTCAAGCGCCAGCTCAAATGAATGCACGTAAAGAAATCTTTCAATTCCCGAATTTTCATAATGGCGTCATACTTCCGGTCACACGAAATCGGAAAACCAAAAGATTGCATTTTATCGTCAATCCTTCCACTTAAATTATAGTTGGTTACTTGACTCAATACAACACAAACACACACATCTTGGAATGCGTGCCCATCTCTACAACTTATAATTATACATCACTGAGTTGCAGAACTTACAATCCCTAGCCTTACATTGAATTGAATAATTTTTCTCGAATTGCATCTTTTGCACATACGGCCTTTTTCAAGAGAACTCCACAATTATTTACCAGAAATTGGGAAGGAAATCAATTCAACCTCTCATGCAGGTTCATCAGGTTCCAGAAATTTTGTTTGCTTTATCATTTCCTGTCTAGTGCAAGAGACACCCTTGGTATCAGATGCTAAACAATTGTAACGTCTACTGCATAAGGATATGTGACAGGAGAGAAGATGATGTCCCTTACGGAAATGTCCTATAGTAAACCTATAGTTATTTCTTTTAGGAAACCTATATATTTTCCTATAGGTTTTTGAAACACGAAAAACCTATAGGACTCCGGACCTATAGGATTCAGGGAGGATTTTTTGGGTTTCGAAACCCAGGCATAACGGCGGAGAAGGCAACAGGGATCAAGATTGGCGCAGCATTTTCGTGTAAATCAATTATCGATTAGGGGTTTTCCCATGGTAGGGGCACTTGCATAACTAATACTAGTACTGCCGAGGTCTGCATAATTCATTGCAACATAGGAATATCTATAAAGTCCTGTGAGGATGCATGTTTCCTATAGATTACCTAAAATAAATCTTGAGTCCCTGGAGCAGTGGTAAGCAATATTTTTTTTAAGCGAAGATCAGCTTTCGGAGGGTGACATTCCTCCATGGCCTAGGGAATGCCCAAGACTCATAGGGTCCGATGAGTTTCCTATTGGGACCCTATAGGTCTTATGGAAGACCTTTTGGGTTCCAATACATTCGCATAGGATTACTCTTGGACTCCCAATAGGAAATTGTGTGCTATTGGATTCATGAGATTCCTATAGGAACCATATCGATCGTATAGGGAGCCTAATGCATACCTATGCAATCCTATAGGAAACCAATAGGTTTTCTGAGAAATCTAGAGGATACTATACAATTCCTATAGGAATCTTATGGGGTCTCTATTGCAGATGTGCTCAACTGTTTGGTGGGAAGGTCCATTTAACTGATGTCCCAGCTGTCTCGCGGTCCGGAGGTAAATTTTGATAGTGTAACCATCGGCCAGTGACTGTCGATTGTGGCCTGGAAATAGAGAAAACATGAAATCCCATACTAATTTATACGAGGCTAATTTGCAGTCCTGGAATACTTATCATTGACCTCTTTCTTAACACGATAGAGATGACTTTTTGACCTGACCAAACTGTCCCTCTGTCTATGTGCCTGCCAGCGGTTTGTTTGTTATCTGTAAATGTTTATTTCCTTTCTGAATGGAACTTTCCCTTATACGTATTAATAACTCCATACAATTTAAAATATATGTATTCATTTAACATGGCAGTATGTATTCAGATGAAATCCTGTCTTTCAGAACGGGGACCTACTTGAAAAGGATGTTCTATGAACATTCTTCATCCGCATCGTGCATACGTACGAGGGCCACTCAATAAGTTATCTACCTGAATATGAAAGGGATGAGCAACAGGCCTGTGGCTGCTGTGACATGTCTCGACAGGTCTCGTGAGTGCCCCTCCACTATACCAGCTCAGTGGCTCAGGTCCGTTCAAAGTGGTAGCGCATTACATTTCTTTTCCTGAGTCTGTGTCATGGATTTGACGAAAGTTGAACATCGTTCAGTGATCAAATTCCTCACCAAAGAAGGGAAAGCACCTAAAGAGGTTCATGAACGTATGTCTAACGTTTATGAACAAGTTTTCATGACGGCTGAAGGCTCACGTTCAAATCCTTCCAAAGTTTTGTTATGTCCGAAATGCTAAATGATTCTCCCCCATTAAAGAAACAATGCCCAACCGATTGNGTGTACAATCACTGGCGATTCTTATGCTACCACCATGAAAGATTTACACGATGCCATCAAGGAAAAACGCAGAGGAAAGTTCTCAAGGGGGGTCCTTCTCCTCCATGACAAAGCGCCCGTCCACAAATCATGGAAAGTTCAGGCAGCAGTGAGGGAGTGTGGCTTTCAGGAGTTCAACCATCCTCCCTCCAGCCCGGATCTGGCTCCCAGTGTCTATTTTCTGTTCAGACACCTGAAAAAATATTTGCGGGGAAAAATATTTTCATGCAATGAAGAGCTGAAAGTTGCGGTTTCTGATTGGTTTGATGGACAAGAAGTTGACTTCTATTCCCAGGGAATAAAATCCGTGGAATCAAAGTGGAATAAGTGTGTCGAGTTAAAAGGTGACTACATTGAAAAATAAAGTATTATTTTTCCCCTCGGATGTTTCTTTCTTATTCAGGTAGATAATTTATTGAGTGACCCTCGTATTTTCGAGGTTGTTTTGACTGTGTTTGACTTTTTAGGGCCATTTCCCCCAAAAAATTACCTATTATACGCATAGGCAAAAAGCAATCCTGAACACCAATCCATAAAATACCAATTATTCAGGCAATCTCATGAATTATTTTGTGCACAATCTCCTAGGAGTGCACTATAAGATCGATTAAAGTTTCAGGGGCGTTGTATAAATTTTCCTGAAGAGGAATTTTCTCATTAGCACAAAAAAAATCAGTAGGGAATATGTGATCATGCATATCGTCTCAAAAAGTGAAAAAGAAGAATTTCGTTTATGATATATGGTGGAAATTTTCAAACCTGAAGATCAAACTGGGGAAAATTTTCAAAGTCATGGGTTGATTCAATGGAGGGAAAACAGTTTATCACACATTCAACTCATTCATTCACGTTATTTCCCACAATTTATGTTTGTATAACAATGTAAAAAAAAATCCCAGAAATATATGTATCCGATGAACTATTTGCAATATACCGTACAATTACAGAGCAAAAGCTTCAATTAGGAAACGGTGGAAGACAGCTGCATCCTAGTATTTACCTCTAACCGTGCACATGGAGATATTGCAGAATTCCCATTGAACTTGTGTGTCGTCGACGAAGCACCAGGGTCTCGCCTTCCACGACGGGTTCCGGCAGTAGTTCTGCTGGGACCAAGCATCCCGGTTCAGGAAGTGGTCGTCGTACTCGACGGTGGCGAGGAAGTCGTCTGGTTTTCCATAGGGCTGGGTGTCCCATCTCAGGCACGTCTTTCCCGATTCCGTCTGCCTTTCTGTCCCGATGTATTCTCTTCCTTTCTCCGTCAAGCGACATTCTGGGTAGATGTATTGCTTCTCACCTGTGAATTTCCAATAGAGGCACGTTGCGCGCAATCCCAGAAAGTATACAGTGCTGAGCAAAAAAAAAAAAACAAGACAAAACAGATTTGGTCTATCTGAGGAACAAAGCGAGATTACCGGTTGTGGTAAATGTCTGTGAACAGAATACGTTTGGTCCTGATCATCCGTAAAGTTTAGGCTTCACTTCTTCATAGATACCATTTTTCGTAGCAATGTATAATAATACGGAGTAATATTTTTTCGATAATCATAGCGCTAACGATGAAGCAGCGTTGGGAAATTGTTTTACTCACTTCCTATGAGCTTGGTCCCAAACTTTTTTGGCTGTGGCTGAAAAGCATGTTGGCTGCTCGAGGTTGGCGGCGCATGTCTCAGTCGAAACGTTCAAAGAGATCGGCCTCGTGGACGATCAATTGACATTCTTGCACCATCAGCTCATCCTCCTTTCACGTCGTCTTCCGTTTCCTTCCTATTCACTATTCATCCGGCACGCCGTCGGTGTTTTCAAACGTTTCGACCAAGTGTTGCGCCATCGATTTCGAGCAGCCAACGTGCTTAGCAGCCGCAAAAAAAGTTTCGGACCAAGCTCATGGGGACAGAGGAAAAAAATTTCCAAACGCTCCTTTATCTTTAGCACCGTGATTATCGAAAATTGTTTTTATTATTAACATTTATAATTATTAGGAAATTATTTTCATACAAAAGGCGAATCCATTCAAGTCGGATAAAATCCAAAAAATAATAATAATAGAAAAAGTGACAAAATATGCAAGCACTTCATAACTTTGGATTTTCCTTACACTCGACGGCATCCACCTGGAAAGAGCTTTCCCAAGCATGTGGGGTCACGGAGGAGCAACGAGACGTGTGATGAGGCGAGCCGTCGGAGAATCCCTTGGGATCATCGCATAGGAGAGTGACCATCGCCCCCTTCGGGGCTGGATATTCTCCCCTCCAGCCCTCGAAGGACACCTTCGTGTTTGGAATCGTCGGATGCTCCGTTAGGCACAGCCCTGCGACCGTGAGAAATCACGTCACTGCCATTTTGGAATCCCTCCAGCTGGCATCTCATGAGTGAACTTACACTGTGCGAAGGAGATATATCCGTCGGCTTCCACGAGGCCGCTTTCCCCGTTGAGGACGACTTGGCATGATCCATCGGATTCCCGATAATTGAAGGCATAGCAGGGAGGCGTCTGCGTCACGCATTTTATCCCGCAGATTCCGAGAGTCGGCGCCGTCGTTTCGAATGAGACGTTTTCGTACCTCCATCCCGAATGTGCAGCATGGTGAAAGATGAAATCCTTCGAGGCGACAAGCCGCAAGATGAGTAGAAACAAATTTGGCACTGCCATCCGCGTCTGCGGACTGAACAGCCAAATTTCCATCCTTATGATATTCGGCCGACGGAAAGAACCGAAATGAGGAAAACTGGCATAGGTAGAAGCGGACTGCTAGACATTTCATTGATTTCGTGACGCGTTTGCAGACTGAAAAATTTATCGATATGTTGACAACGGGCTGAAACCAATATTGTAATAGCATGTACAGTCGCAAACATGCTCATACTTAAGAAATGAAGAAAAACAGGGTTGCAATAGGATCCTTAATACCCTTAATAGGGTTACAAAAGCTGAAATTATCTTAATTTTGCTCATATTATGGAATCGCGTTTGGTGTGCACTCATGCAAATTTGGCGATTGGAGCAACTAACATAGGGCATATTAGGACATAACATATTAGGTGACATCAAAAATACGAATCTGGTTAAGATTCATTGTCTTCTGACGATGCAGCCAATTTTTCATCAATCTGGAAAGATTTGGCGACGAGTTCATTATTATTACCGGTGATTAAATATATATCCTATGGATCTCCCAAACCGCTATTGCTCTTCACTCGGCATCTCACCGCGAGCCACAATTGAACTTTCCTGGAGCCGCATGCGGCGCGAGAGCCGCGGTTTGACGACCACTGTCCTATAGGATTCCTATAGGTATTTTTGTGTTTCAAAACGCTAGAGGTTTTTGGCCATTTGACCTATAGGATGCTGTAGGATACTTGGCGTATAGGGATTTCATGCTACCGGTACTATTACCAGTACCAGACAATGTAGCCAGAAAACTGCACAAGATTAAAAGCTGATTCTATGTACCAATAAATACAATCTATATTTCAGAGTGTTTGTCCTTATTGCCTCTGATTCCGGAGCCCGGGGATGGTCATTGGCTAGGTAACGTTTCAAAATTCAGACCCCCCTGGGCAAGGTCTCCCCTAGATCAAATGCCGCCTCAGGCGAGGAGCATCTCTCCCCTCCCCAGCCCCGTAGGCGCGAACCCTGGAGGACTTACGTAACATATCGATTGAATCTTTTCCCATGCTCACTTTTTCCTCTCTGTTTTTTCCAAGTAATTTTCCTAGAGTTACCTTTGTATGTACGCGTTAAACATACCAAGACCATGAATAATTCATCGTTGTTCTCTTTCCTTGTCGGGAATATCAAATTCAAGAAATTCAAAATGCAGTTGTTGCTTGCCAATAGATGTGAAAATTATTTTTAAAATAACCTCGGCTGCGTGAAAAATCATCGCCAAAATGCAAAATGATTCGATTGCAAAATGTCAGTTGGAGCAGTCCCCAGAAATCGCACGTGTTGAGTTTTGGCCACGAATAATCGCAGGAATTAGAGCATAGAACACAATGCCTCGGTCCGTTTCCTAGCCATCGAAACTATCACCGTTGGAAACGCGGAAGCGAATGGCATGGATGGTCGCCTGAGGAGGTCCCAACGACTCGCCTGATACCCCTCATGCACTTTCAGCTTCGGCATGAGAACTACGGCGTGGATCGTGAATCTGTTGACAGTTGAAAACTGAATAAATCTTCAAAGAGACTTTATTGCGACTCAAACTAATTATCGAGAATGCTTTGATAAGTGACGGATCTCCTTGAGTATTTTTGTCTCACCCTGTGAACAGAGGAACGAGATGGCATGCGTCCCCATCTGGCCTTCTACCCCCAATTTCCATAAAGGCAAAACAGAGTGGGAAATAATGAAAAGAAAAAGTCCAAGACTTGATTCATTTATCTAGAATAGGGCAGAGCAATTCTGTGAGGGTTGTGCAGCGTTCCCAGCAATCCCATAATGATAGTGTTGAAATGTATTCAGCAGAGGACAAACAGCCAATAATACACAACCATTAGGAACATGTCTCGATTAGAATTTTGGTTTAAGAGGCTGCCATACTCACTTCGTTCGCGCCAAGTTCCGTTTCGTAGAGATAGCTCTCCGTAGGGACAATACTTGAGGGCATTCGTTAGACTCTAGAAGTAGTGGGCGAAGAAAGATCAGCCCAACATATATACATACCCGATGCCCGATACCCGATCTCCCCCCGCTAAATGTCATCAATATCGCTGACGGCCAAATCACGCTTTCGATGAATCCAACCAGGCAGGAAATGGATCTCCGACCACCTCCGACATGGATCCGCATTCTCTCCTTATCCCGAGTCCCTTTGTGGAAGGAGTTTGAAACCTTGGTAGGATAATGAAAGCTTTTTAATTCAGTAATACGTTTGCTAGTAAATTATTGAAATCCTATGTTGAAAACGCTTTGGTCTCAAATGAATGTAGGCAATTTGTCCCAAATTCGACTGGGTGCGTGGAGAAGTGAGCCTCTAGGTTCGGTCCGAGTTCGGACAATTGGCCGAAAACCGACCGGGTGCGTTGAATTGATAGTCCCCAGTCTCGACCGAACTCTGAGACTTTTATAAATTCGTCAGTACCTATATGAACGCATCCAAGTAGAGATCAAAGTTCCATCCAGAATCTGAGTTCATGAAAATCTCAGCCCTCTCATAAATTGCAGTCGTGGGCCACAATGTCAAATTCATGGGTGTTCATCATCAGTTGCTCCAGTGTTGGCTGGGGGAAAAGTTCCGGGTGATCGAAAATTTGAAGTTGGCTAAAGAAGTCCTTAACATGTCAGGAAGTGTCTTTATTTCGAGAAATGACTTTTAACACCACCACAAAAATAATCTGAAGCGATTTTAGTGCACAAAATTTCATTCCCAAAGAACAAAAAATAGTATGCACTCTTCGTCCCAATGTACAAGTGGAAGCATAATGAAATCACAGTGCCATTATGCCAGTGCCAGTTCGTGATGGACCATCACGAACTCTCACAGCCGCATCCCGCAGATAGATGGATGACTGGAGGAAAATGATGGGGGGGTCTCCCTCCTTCTCCCTCCGTCTCCCTCCATCTCCCTCCGACCCCTCTGCTTCTCCACTCCAATTCCTTTCGATCCATTCAGGCCTCCTCTGGCTAGTGGTTCTTCCTACAGGGTGTACAATATTTCAAATTGCATATTTAACTATTTACCCTAGGTAACTAATCATTGGGTGAAATGACCGGACGTGGAAATATATTATAGATGAATGAAGCAGCGTGAAAAGTCACGGACTGTCTCCAGGTCAGGCCTAGGCGTACCTTTTCTTGCTCTGAAGAATCTCAACCTTCGACTTGCGAGCCAATTCGATTTATATCTCGGTGAGGACGCGTGACGTTACGCCTATCCGTTAATTGAGGGATGGCCAGCGCTGACCAGTGTGGTTCAAGCCCGCTCATCAGATTAACTCCGGTCTAAAGTGTATCATGCACTAAAAAAATGTGAAGGGGCAGAAACAGTCATGAATCCGACGTAACTCTGGCACGATATCTGGCAACGGTGGGGGTGGGACAGGAGCCAGCACGCTAAACCTCAATAAACGACAGATAATTTTCAGCTTGAAGGAAAAGAGGAATCGCCAACAACAGAAAGGGCACGTATCTCGCTCTGTTAGTCGATATCTTTCTTTTGGTAGGGCTATCTCCTAGTTCTACCAAATGGAAGAGAACCCTGCCCCCCCCCGAAAGGGAAAGGGAAAAGTAAAATAGCGGATGTAAATTTCCACATGCTAAAAACGAGATCCCATTTTCTGCAGTACGCCTGAATTTTGCTTCCTCGAAGTGGTTGAGGAAAGGAAATTCACAATGCCGGCGAAAGTCCACTGACACATGAACATGCAGCACGTGTCTATCGCATCCCCGTCAATATTGTGTTGGCCTGGATTCGGGCCAATGACACGGCCCCTCGGCATGCTAATGACCCGAATCCAGCCTCGATCGCCCGATTTCCCTCGTGCCATGCCCCGATGGAACGCAGTCGGCTGCCGTCTGGCCGCCTTCATGCTACTAACTAGTCGAGACCGTTGACAGACTATTTACTTCCTGCCGGACGTTCGCGTGGTTAGAGTCACGCGGTCACATTTTACTCCATTAATCATCTGTTGCAAGGGTGAGTTTTTGCATACTTTTGGCACGAACGTATACTCACATTCACGCACAAATACACTCGCACACTCCTTCCTGCCATCATGAGAGCCAGATCCTTACCTCGTCCACGTTTCAGAGGGATGAGAATCATGTACCATGTGAGCCGATGGGATTTCATGTGGAGCGTGTCTCTGCCACTTTTCATTGCGGTAGCGAGCTTCATCTATTCGCTCCCGGGTCCTTTGATGGATGATAGCGGATATGAAACGAGATGCGAAAAGACAAAGAGATGAAACGATCCCCACCTTCACATCTCGTCAAAAATAATTCCTCCCCCCCCCCCCCCTTGTTTAGCCAGCTCTAGCCTGAGGAGAGAAATCGCGGTCGTTTCCCTTTTAAGTCTTCACGCACGATCCGCGCCACGGCGTGAAGGCGGATGGATGCTTGGCCCAGATCGCTTTCGTTCCGTTTCGGTCTTCCCTGACTCGTGTCTCTTCGCAGTTAAAAGAGGAAGAACGCAGAAAAAGGATCGAGCAAGGAGATTCTTCTGATTCAATCTCCTCCTTTCGTCCGATTGGCAGCATATCTTTATAACAAGCCCTTTTCCCTTTCATCTTCGCAACGGAAGGGGCCGGAGTCGTGAAGACGAAAATTTCCCTCTCGAGTCGTCGATCGGGGCAAGGGCAAATATTGGCCTCAACGTGAAATCGCGGACAGCGGGTAGCGATTAATTCCAAGATGAGTCCGAAAGCGATAGCCACCAATAGGCGAGCGGTATGCGATCCCAATCTCTCGGGCCCTTCGAGAACTACGCAGTGGAGAGAGCCATTTCCTTCGATTTTCGCTAGACCGGTTGAGCACGGAGTGAAAGGGAGTGGATTGACGGAAGCGGAAGGCAGTGGGGAAACGAGAGATTCGAAAAAAAGGGCAATATTCAAGATGGTGCGGAGATCGGCTCGGTTCTAGATAGTTTCACTGATGCGATTCCGTCTCAACTTCTTTTTTTTAGTCGAGTTTGTAGACATTTGTCGATACATTTTTAGTCCAGTTTGTGCACAGTAAAATTTCTCGTTAGAAAATCTTTACATTCTGCATCTGATTTTGCAGGGCATATAAGTCACAAATGGATCTACAATCGAGGATGATATAAAGGATAACTATTACGTTTTTTAAGGATGTCATCTTTCGAGGGCGAATATTTTTCGTCATAATCCGAAAATTTTGTCTCGCATGAACGCGCAGGAAACCTGTGAATAAGACGGCACGAAGGCGCCAACGAGCACTTTACTGGAACGAGCTGCAGATTTTCCGCTCCATCGGGTGAAAGACGGGAAGGCCGCGATCTCATTCATCTCCTGGATATGACGTCCCCCTGGGAATTCATTCTACAGCGAGGAAAACATGGAAGAGTTTCAATAGTGACATCCATTGAAGCAAAGTGAGGAGAACGCAATGTTTCCCCCCTGGCAGACTCGACCGAATTGCCCGCATTAGACCTCCTTGTCCTCCAACCCGCCCCCATTACCTCCCGCGTTCCCAGTGGGAGAAGCAGCGCCTAATTAGCGGTTCCCCCCGCTCGACCCCGGTGTCGAGCGGGCGTGACACCTTTGCAGGCTGCGCATATTCGCCGTTTCCTCGCTTCCGTCTCCATGTGAAATTTTGCTTTATTTTGCATTCTCGATGAGTCGTCCAGACAGCAGGTCATCGCATGGTGAAGGGTTTACACGCTGCACGTGTAAACCGCAAGGAAGAAAATTTACATAATTTAAAATACAGAAATCATTCGTAATTTTATGAAATCGTCCACACTTTCAATATGACGTCATGAGGATGTATTCCGTATGCAGCCACTTTTGGGCCCATCTTTTTGGAGCTACACAGCTTGTTTCAAGCTTCATTAAAGAATTTCATATGAGAAGAGCAAAACACTCCGTCCGATACGTGCACGCCTTTTTCAAGCTCATTTTTTTCACACTATGCTTTTTTCTTTAGACAAATCCTTTTAACGCATCCAACTGTCAAGTTTTTGCGAGATTGGTCAATGTAAACTTCACCGTCAACCATTGGAAATATATCAATTGTGAAAACGTTCCCAATTTAAAGTAATTGTGAATATTAAAAATATCGAGCAGAAAGTTTCTTCCAATAATTTTTTCTTAAAGGGGGGTATGGTTGAAGTCAGATTACAGTGCAATCGGCTTCATGGATGATCTCCGGGCGTATTATGGCAAGACCCTACATTGCTCCTATGATTCCCCGGAATTAAGGAATTTCGGCTCAGACGCAACCGGAGAACAATCGAAATTTCCTGCCGACGATCTTCCGGGAACGCATTCAGAAATGCCTTGTGATATTTCTGGATGCGTTCCCGGAAGATCATCAGTTCATCTGCTTCTTTAGCTGACATACGAATCAAAGAGCATGCGAGGGAAATGAAAGGGAGCATGAGTGGAGGTCGCCGCCAGAAGGCAGCTGCTATTGTCGTTTGTCTTCGGCTTCTCTCGATCGCGAAGCCGCGTTCGATTTGCGGTTTTCGCGATCCGGAGGAGAAACTGGGTCGCAAATCTCGTTGTCGGCGCATGTCCGTCACCGTGACGGATGGCGCAATTATCGTATCTGTGACGGTAGACGCATCTCCCATCTCCGTGATAGAAGACGCATATAAATCTGTGACGAATGAACGCAGCCGAATAGAACCGATTGGGACTTTTGCAATGCAAATGTGCCGTGCAAAGAGCAAGGCACATGTTACCCCATTTTTTTCTGGCACAAAGTCTGTCCCAGACTTTTAGTTCTCATTTCATCGAAGGCAGGTGTTTCATTCATTATACTGGGTCGATCGGAAAGTTCTGGACGTTTCGAGAATTTTCCAGAAAAAAAATTATGGAACCTTCCACAGTAGCATTATATAAAGGGTGTGTAGGTGATTACGCAGCAGTTGCTTAGTCGTTCAAAGCCTATAACCATGACTTCCAAAATCGAATTTTACAAGACCGCCCAACGTCAGTGCCTTCTTTACGACTTCCTATCTGGCATCACAGCATCTGAGTCTAGTCGCCGCATCTGCGCCGCGTTTGGCCAAGGTGCAGTTTACGAAAGGACAGCGCGACGATGGTTCGATCGTTTCCGGTCTGGAAATCGCAGCCTCGAAGATGAGCCCAGGTCAAGCCGCCCATCTGAAATCGACGACGAGCAGTTGCAGCACACAATGGAAGCCGATCCGAGGCAAAGCACCCGCGACTTAGCGACAGCACTTGGCTGCGCCCAGTCCACAATCGTGACGCACCTGCCTGCAATCGGCAAGAAGAGCAGGTAGGGTAAGTGGGTACCCCACGATCCGACCGACAGCGAACGCCGTGCTGAGGTGTGCACTTCGTTGCTGTCGTACGAGCGCACAAACGACTGACTGGATTCCGTAGTCACTGGAGATGAAAAGTGGATGCTGCATATCAACTACCGACGCAGGTCCCAGTGGGTCGATGCCGATGCCCAGCCAGAGCCGGGGCCGAAAGGTAACCTGCACCCCGAAAAGTCATGTTGTGCATTTGGTGGGACGTGCAAGGCGTGATCTACTTCGAGCTGCTCCCACCGGATACCAGCATCACTGCCGCCTACTACTGCGATCGGCTGCAGACGCTCGCCGACAAACTCGGCACGGTGAGGCCAGAGCACCGTCGTGTTCGATTCCTGCACGACAACGCAAGGCCGCATGTCGCGAAGATCACACGGCAGAAACCGCTGGATCTGGGTTGGGAGGTTCTGCCTCACCCTCCGTATAGTTCAGATCTGGCGCCAGGCCATCTCTTCCGCGCGGACGACCATCTTCGCCAGAACGATGACGCCGAGGTCGAAAACAGGCGGACTGATTTTTTCGACTCACAGCCAGCTCAGTTCAAGCATCCCGGTTCAGGAAGTGGTCGTCATACTCGACGGTGGCGAGGAAGTCGGCTGGTTTTCCATAGGGCTGGGTGTCCCATCTAAGGCACATCTTTCCCGATTCTGTCTGCCTTTCTGTCCCGATGTATTCTCTTCCTTTCTCCGTCAATCGGCATTCCGGGTAGGTGAACGTCATCTCAACTGTGAATTCCAAATAGAAGTGTGGCGGTGGCAATCCCACAAGTATGGTGGTTGGTGGTTATTTCTGAATTGCGTAATCGTGAGTGCAACAACGCAATTGTTATTGAGAGAAATTTTTACAAGCGCCAGCTCAGATGAATGCACGTAAACAAATCTTTGAATACCCGAATTTTCTTAATGGCGTCATGCTTCTGGTCACACTTACGAAATCTGAAAACCAAAAGATTGTATTCAATTGTCAATCCTTCCACTTAAATTATGGTTGGTTACTTGACTCAATACAACACAAATTCGCACATCTTGGAATGTGTGCCAATCTCTACAACTTATAATTATACATCACCGAGTTGTAGAACTTACAATCCCTAGCCATAAATTGCCTTTCATCACAGTAGACGACATCCTCTTGGAAGGAGCTGCACCAAGCATCTGGGGCCGCGGAGGAACATCGAGACATGTGAAGAGGCGAGCCGTCGGAGAATCCCTTGGGATCATCGCATAGGAGAGTGACCATCGCCCCCTTCGGGGCTGGATATTCTCCGCTCCAGCCCTCGAAGGACACCTTCGCGTTCGGGATCGTCGGGTACTCCGTTAGGCACAACCCTATAAATGGGAGAACTTAAAACGCCGACGTCTTGGAATCCCTTCAGATGACATCTCATGAGTAGACTCACACTGTGTGTAGGAGTTATATCCATCGGCTTTCACGAGGTCGCTCTTCCCGTTGTGGACGAGCTGGCACGATCCATCGGATTTCCGATAGTTGAACGCATAGCAGGGAGGCGTCTGCATCACGCATTTCTTCCCGCAGGTTCCGAAAGTCGGCGTCTTCGTTTCCAATGAGACGTTGTGGTATCTCCATCCCGAATGCACTGCATAGTGAACAATGAAATTCGTGGAGGTGACGCCCCGAAAGACGAAGAGAAACAGATCCAACACTGCCATCCGCTTCCTCGTACGGAACAGCCAGGCTTCCATCTTCACGATATTCGTTCCACGGAAAGAACTAAAATGAATCGGTACGTGTTAAACAAGGCTACCAGACTCTTCATTGACGTCACCACGCGTCTGAGGGCTGGAAGCAATTTCGTAACGGCGAGGCGTGCTGAAACCTATCTCGTAATGGCATGCATTAGAAAAAAATATCTACAGTATATACTGTAAACACGATACGAATACAAAATGGAGAAGATTCTCATGCAAGAGGGAAAGAAAACAAAACTAAAAGAGAAAGTGCCTCATCTTCCTTCGCGTGAAAACCAGGATCAGGATGAGATCAGCTCTTTGGATTGGCGACCTCCAGGATATAGATTGGCCTTCAATGCGAAAGTTTGTAGATCTATGGCTTCATCCAATCTGGTAAGAGCCTTCCAAATGCAAAGCTCTGACAATGAAGAGAGAGAATCTTTCTATTTTCGTGTCGATCCAATTCTCAAGTTAGCTAGTTGGATACTCAGGTGCGCTTCTACGGACATCAAACATTAAAGATGCTGGTAGCGATGTTGCCTCTGCGACTTCATCCTCTGAGTATTCGCAGAGGACGCAGAAACTGGGATTGGGGGCCGAATTGAACTCCCACTCATGTTTACAGACACAGGTAAACCTGTTATGCAGGTCCTCCCTGAAAGCCCTCCGAACTGTCCCGTAGTCGCGGTTTGGCCATCCCTTTCCCATAGGATCCTATTAGACACTAGACCAAAAGCATGCCAATATGTTTTTTTATTTCCAAACTTTAAGGGGTTTAGGGGCATTTCACCTATAGGATGCCTTAGGATACTTGTCCTATTGGGATTTTTTGGTATCGTTAATGATACCAGTACCAGACTATGAAGCCTGAAAACTGCACAAGATTAAAAACTTAATCTTCAAACGAATAAATATAATCTATGCTATATTTCAGTGTTCGTCTGTCCTTCATGCACGGACATACCTCTGATATATATATATATATATAAGAAACAACTACAGGTTTCCTAAAGGACATTTCCATAAGGGGACTGATTCTTGTATTTAAAAAAAAGGTCATTATTGGTATAAACACATTTTTATTGTGAGTGGCTTCAGATCGGAGAATTGGTACTCACTTGCATCACGACTCGTGTTTTTTCGCCTTATATTTTTGGAGGAAAATACGGCAACCACACTGCTGCAGCAACAGTTTCCAGAAGCGAAAAAAGTCCCGTAAAAAGCCTATAGACTTTTCCTATTGGTTTTTCTTGTTCTAATATCGTATAGGATCCTATAAGCACCTGACCTAAATAATTCTTTTTTTTTTCAAAACACTTGGGGTTTTTGGGGCATTTGACCTATAATTTGCTATAGGATTCTTGGCCTTTAGCGATTTCATGGTACCGTAGTAGTAGTACCAGTACTAAGCTATGTAAAATGAAAACTGCACAATGTTAAAAGTTGATTCAATGAACCAATAAATATGTCACAAAAGTCAAGAAAGTTGAGAGATCGGGAAAGTCCGTGAACTCTTAAAACTACTCTGAAGACGCAAATATGATTAGCATCAGCGAAAATGAAGAATCAAATCTCAAGCCATTACAGAAAAATATTAACAAATAACAGAGAAATTCATAAAGTAAAAAAAAAGTTGCACCATGTCCAATAATTGCGATTTCCAGTTATGTACTCAAAGTTCGAAAGAAAAGATTTAAATGAAGAGAAGACCTTCTTGCAGGTAAATGTGCGAGTGCATGCCTTCTTCTGCTCCAATGATGAATCACTCCTGAAGATCCAATTCTGTCTTCATAGAAGCTTGTGACAATGCTCTCAGTGAGTTTCTGCTTGGGAACAATTTCAGCATCCGTTCCAGACGAGGAATTCGTTTTAGAATAGGAACATTTACATTTTATGATTGCCATGAATTTTTGCAGGACAGATATCATAGATTATTTGTGGCAAGTCGGAGAAGGAGAGACTACATAACATACTAGAATCGGGAAAGGATTTCTTTGGTGCATCAAGAAAAGTTGTGAAATTTATGATAGAAAATACCTTTTGCAGCTCATACTGAGTGATGCGAATATCGGATCCCAAATCTTCCTCTTCCATTCTTTCCAAAGTCATCCAATAGTGAACAATAATTTTGATAGGGATGGCAGCTCCCGTTTGTCTGGAACATGGGAGAAAATTTCCATATTCTTGTCATGCCCATGTGCTTAAACGCGTTGAAAGGCTGGGATGATGAGATATGCAATGTATATATCCTTCATAAAATATAAATGACTCAATCACCTAATGTTGGAACGAAGCCAACCATTTGCTTGGCAATTAAAGGAGAAGAACTCCTCTCTGCTTGGGTTGGATTTTGCTAGACGAATCTTGGGAATGCTAGCAACGACAGCATATGCGTGTTGTTGCGCGAAAAGTTCCGCTGTAATCAGATAAAGAAACCTTCGCAGGAATGGGATCAAAGCGACGACATATCATAAAATTCAGGAATCCATCTTCACTTTCAGCCTCATTGATGATGACGATACCGGTTTTCTGGCAATGCCTTCTTAGGGACGAGTACTTATATAACGTATCGATTAAATCTTTTCCCAATGCTCACTTTTTCCCCTCCGCTCTTTTCGAATAATTTTCTTAGTGCTACCTGTGTATCTACGCGTTAAACATGCCGAGACCAGGAATTATTCATCGTCGCTCTCTTTCCTTGTCGGGAATATTAAATTCGAGAAATTCAAAATGCATTTGTTGTCTGCCGATAGAGGTGAAAATTATTTTTTAAATAACCTCATCTGTGTTAGAAATCATCGCAAAACGTGAAGAACAATTAAAATCCCTTCGGAAGTGATTGGAAATATCAATTTGAGCAGTCTTCAGGAATTGGACATGTTGAGTTTCGGCCACGAATGATCGCAAAAATCGGAGCAGAGAAATCCCAATATCTCGGTCCGCGGTCTAACCATCGAAAGTGCCAACAGAGATTGGAAACGAGGAAGGGAATAGTACGGATGGTCGCCCGAGGAGGTCCCAAAGGGCACTGCCAATGAATCGCTTGCTACCCCTCATGCCCTTGCTGTTTCAGCGTGAGATCTACGACGTGGATCATGAATCTGTCGACACCAGTGGAAAGCTGAATATATCTCCTGCAGGTAGATTTTATTGCGACTCAAACTAATGTAAAAGAAGTGAATCCTCTAGAATGCTGTGAAGTGTGACGGATATAAAAAAATTCTCTGTTATTTTAGCCCCACCCTGTGAATACCGGAACGAGATGGAATACATCGCCATATGGTAGGCCTACTACCCCCAGTTTCCAAAATGCATAACAGAGAGTGAAGAAAAGAAAACAAAAAGTCTAAGACTTTATTTATATATCTGGAAAGGGTAGAACACAGCTATGTGGGCGTACATCGTTCCCAGCAACCCTATAACGATCGTGTTTAAGTGTATTCAGCAGAGGACGAGTAGCCAATATGATGCACAATAGGAACCAGCATCGATAGCAATTTTGGTTTAAGAGTCTGCCCTACTCACTTTGTATGTGCAGAGTTCCGTTTCTTAGAGATAGCCATCGTGGGGACAATACGTGAAGGCACTCGTTAGCCTCTAGAAGTAGGGGGCGGAGAAAGATGTGGTAATTTTTCTTTTCGTTGCATGCGGCGGACGAGAGGAGGACCCGCGGTGCTTTCGCCGTCTTCCCCGGCAGGAAATTGCCGCTGGCTTCCCCCGACGATTCCGCTGGTCGGGTTCTGAGAAAGAAAATACTATCACAAAATCCCTAATCCCCATTAAGGAGGAAGCAATTCGTTCCATGTGAACCTGGACCCGACGAAAGTTGGTTCCAATCTGTAACGATCCCAGGCGCCAAATACCCACGTATGCTTGCCTTTTCTCCAAGGAATTCTGCGACGGCCTACCAACCCATCAAAATAAGAATTTATGATATCCACTAATGCCAATGGCGGGAATTTGCACTCCAGACGCGTTTTCGCGTTCCCTTTCGACGGGATACGATTATCAATTTATTTAGTAGATGCTTCAGTTGGGAGAGTTCGGACGCCGGAACTCCTGAGTTCTGATGCCACGGCCATTTCCTGCTTTCCCTTACGAAAATGTCTTATAGGATTCCTATATATTCCTT
>CAJPEV010002623.1:0-41408 GCA_905338385.1 Darwinula stevensoni
ATCTTCATCTTCTCCGGATAGGGGTCTTTTGCCGTGCCTTGCAGCGTCTCAAAATAAGCGGAAAAACTGGTATTCATGATTCAGACTTGATGAAGCTACACCCATGACATAAACCTATCAATCGAAATCCCCGCTCCCCTGTACTCCCCATGGCGGATGTTCGCTCCCCTAAGTCTTACAATTCGTACTGAATTTTTCCATTCGTGGAACAAATCTTTGCTCCAGATAAAGTCGAGACGATATCGACGATCGGCTTCACCGAACCGAATCGACGAATTCCGGCCGTAGAATCCACTCCTCGGCGAAGAACTCGTCGGACGGATCGGGCCTTCGGTCGGTCCGAAGTCCCGCTAGACGACCCGTTCCACAGGTCGATTTCCCTGATCCCTCCGTCTGCGAATTAGGAGGTTTGAAAGCCGAGCGGCCCGACCCACTCGGTCCCCCATCCGCGAATGCGCCGTCTTCCGATCCACACACACTCACACACACACACACAGACATACACACAATGCAGGGCCGCGAACCGAGGGCGAGGCTCTTCCCCAGTCCAGTTCACGCGAGGGCCACTCCCTTTGCTCCCGTGCGATGCTCTCGTCTCCGATTTTTGTGTCCGACGTGTCGTCGCGTATCCGAGGAAGCCGATCGGCGGCACTTAAACTCCAGTCGCTTAAGTGTTTCCCAGGTAAAGTCGGGCGTCCGTAGAGAACGGAGCAAGCCGTGCAAAAGAAAGAGGTTTTTGTTTCGTAAGGAAAAGCGTGGAAAGGCTCCGTCTAAATGAATACGACGCAATTAGAGAACGTGTTGGGTCTTCCAAACGGTTTGCTTCCGTGACGTGGCCTCGGCTACAAATGCTCCATTTTCTTTAGTCCAATCGATCGATATAAATTTCTGCGTGGGCGAATACCGAATTCGGACGTTACGGATCGGTACTTCCTCCGTACTTACCGTACTTATCGCGGCCTCCCACCTCCGAAAAGGCGAAAGCCCCCGAGTTCGTTCCGCGAAGAACTTGCCGAAAGTAAGTGAGATTACGTTTTATAATTCTAAGGATGCAAACTAGAATACGTAAGAATCCAGTACATTTGGAAAGTCCATGAAGAAACGGGGCACGGTCGAGGTCGAAAGAGATTATTTTCCTGCCATTGAGAGACTCGAGTGCTATTTACTACTTCAGTGACTTCAGAAACTCGATGGCATATGTAACGAAGAGGTTGAGAAAAGTTCGTTTCTCGGGAACGGAAACGTTAGACGGCTAGGTTTTTTTTTCACGAAATAAAAAATTTCCTCTCGTCACAGATGAGATAACTAGCCCACCGTGGCAACAGTTCCTTTTCCGGCTCGGCGCTCGGAAGGCGGGAATTTCTCATCTCGTCGGGGGAAACGTCAGTCGTCCCGAGGAAAAAGGCCGGGCTGCTCTCGCCTCTCGGTGGCTCGTGTGTCGCATTGCGGTTCCCTAGCCTAGTTTCAATTTCTCCGTGCGTGACTCGCTCCGAAAATTTTTCCAGTTTTCACCTGCAAACGAAGATGTGAGTTTAGCCCTTTCGATACTCTAATGACGTACGACGTACGTCGTGTTTTATACAGGTTTCACTAGCTATAGTGGCACACAGGAAGACTGTTTTCTGCCTTAATACAGTGAACAAAACTTCCCGTTGACGTTTCGATAACTTTCCCTCAGAGCCCGCAAATTCGTTCCATATGGTAGGTCTAATGGCAGTACGCAGGGTTCAGGTTGCATGCTACTTACGTTACTTAGCAGTGAAAGGGTTAAGCCGAATCATAGCTCGAATTTATTTCTTTTATTTTGCTTGTGCAAGTTTTGTCCGTTTGTGTCAACATTTGGCGACACTGACGCACGACGAATGGAAGCACGTTGTGACATTGTGACGTTGTGACATGGAAGCAGGTTGTGACAGGTTGTGACATCTCGCGAGAAACCATTAATTTCTTGGCTGATGTCGTTCATTACCTTCGCGCCACCATTTTTTTTTTAGTGTAAGTTATCCTCCTCACCTGACGATTGCCTCGATTGTCTGGACCGTCCAGATCGTTTTGTTGTTGTTGAGGATGAAAACCCCTTTCACGTGTTGAAGTGAAACCCCGATCTTGGCGCTCTCTGACGACAGTGACTCCATCGAACGTCTACATCTGGCAGCCGCTGACGAGGATCTTCCTTGGAGTTCTTTCATCTCCCACTTTTTTTTTAAGTGACGGGAACGATTGAGTCACTGTTGCCAGTGGGCTCCCAGAATCGTCTCTAGTGCTTTTTTTCCGCTCTGGAAAAGGCGGCATCGTTTCAGCCCCGTATTGAATGGGCTTTGCACCGAAGACCTTTCACCTTCGAATCGAAGACCTTGGACTTTTCGTTCGGGCGAGCATCAGCCGAGAAGACTCAATTTCGAGGCTTGGTTTCCCGCAATCTTCGGTTTTGGAATCCCCAGAATTTGGTGGATTTTCTCCGAGCGCGTTGGGCGACATGCATCACACCCGTTTAAACTTGAAAGAAAAAAACTAATCTCATTTCTTCTTAATGGACGTCACTGCGAATGGGATTACCTCAGATGAACCGATTCCCGCTGGGGTTCGTCCGGAAATTAAATTAGTTTAAGGGAAACCGTTCTCGCGCCAGCTGCCTTATATTTTCATCAATTTTTTTTTGTTCATTTCTGGAATCGGTGCCATTGCCGATCGATGGTGTCGTTATGAATAGTCGCGATGGCGTGGAGCTTCAGGAATGCAATTTAAATTCTTAAGAATCACCGTCGAACGACGAGGAAGGACAGACTTCCGCATTTTCTCGACTTTTCTCGTCTCTTCCAAGACGCTTCTCGGGGTTCAACGCGCTCAAATAATCAAACATGATGCCGATCGCGGAACAAAGGTATTTCGTCTCCTTTTCTACGTGCCTTTCCATTATTTTGCGAATCTCCATCCGGAGAGATTTCTTGTCTTTCACGCCAAATCGCGTGATGGCACCCTCCGCTATCGTCGCCTAAATCGACACGATCCGATCCAGCCGACACGTGGGTGTCGTTAAGGAGCTTCTTCCTGTCGCCATCGCCGGTGTCGAGCCGGCGTCGCCCGACGGAAGAAACTCGACAGAAAGGCGAAAAAGTATCTTCCGTTCAAATCACGTGCCACGAGTCATCCTCTAAAAATGAAAATCATTTTCTCGTCCCGTCATTTCGGTGATGGAACCCCATTAAGGGCCATGCGCCAAATTTCAATTAATCCGATCGGCACAGTGAGAAATGCGTCTCGAATGTGCATCATTTCTTGTAATTGCAGAAGCTTTTTGTCCCCGTAGAGCTCCGTGCCCCGTCGCAGGTCGAATCCTTTCGTGAGGCCGACAGTCGGTTGAAGGCGGAAGTGAGGCTAACCGGAAGAAGCGAGGGAGGCCTTAAGTGGCGAGGGAGGACGGAAGAGGTGAGGGAGGCTTGAAGAAGCGAGGGAGACCTCGAGTGTTTTTTTCTCTCGGTTTCGTGCAGAAAAACCAGAGCCGTGCGAAAATATGACACGAACAAAAGAAGAGCGACTGCGACGAAAGTTGGAGGAATCGACCCGTAATTGGCCTCGAGAGATAGACAAACCCACTGAGAGGCCTGGAAGGTATTTAGCATGTGCCGAAATTCCCATGGCTCGCGTCTATCCCCCTCACTTTTTCCCTTCCTCTCGCGCTCGCGACCGCGAGAACGGAGAACCGGTTCGCGAGGCGGAACGACCGAACGACCGAACGGCCGGCCCGAAAGCGAATGGAGTCGGACCGAAGCTCGACCTTCATATACGGGACGGGCAATTACGCGAAGGGTTAATGGGCTGGATCCCGAACCGGCAAGGGACACACAAAGAGATAGCGATCGAACTTCCCACCATTCGCGATAAAAAAATAAATAGTTGATGTCTCCTTTCGCCCGCATCGACGGTTCTTCGCCGATCGCGGAGGCGGCAAAACGATCGGCACTCGAGAGATCGACCGATCCTTATTGCTTCCGAAATCAGCTCTTCGCCGGAGGAAATTGCTCCTCGCCGTTTCGGATACCTGATCGAAAGAGACTCGACAAAGACGTTTGAATCCGTTTAGGAAACAGACTCCCGAGCGCGTTCGATCTCCTAATCGAATCAGCATCCCTGGAGAATTGGGAGAAGTGCCATTAGAGGCAAGGATTGCTGCTCGAGACGTCGCTTTGTGGGAAGAAGCGAACAAAATATTCCTCTCGCGTCTTTTCCGCTTCTAATTCGCTTGAGCGCCTTTTCTGAGGGCCTTCGACCGTCGATGGGAAATTCTCGGAAGTGTCCGAAGTCGTCTAAAAGTGATGAGGCTTCGGGAATTCGCGCGTCGGTTCGCATCGGGGTCGTATTTTAGGGAAATTTACGAAATCGATTCCGGAAAAAGGTTCTTCATCCTGGATTTCATCCCGGATCTGGAAGGAATCTTCTCCAAAGCAATCCGGGATCTGACGAAACGGTTCATCGAGCGACTTTGCTTTCTTGCATTCATACGAGTTTGTGAATTCGTCAAAATTGCAATGGATACCAGGTGATTAGATCTCGACTCTGACGTCGAGGAACAGGAGTCGTGATCCTTCCTCTGCATTTTCGAAATTGGAACCCCTTTCCGTTTCGGTCCGGCGATGCAAAACTTGCTTCGAGGAGCTGAAAGAAAGGAAATCTCGCATCTGCGAAACTCGAGACGGCAGGACGAAAGAGACGAGAGGGAAACGTTCCCGACTTCGCATGACTCTTTTTGTTTGCTTCGTTTCTGCGTGATTCCTTTTCATTTTTACGACTCCGGTGGAAAGGGCAGCCAGATGTGAACATCACGAGCATTTTGGTGCTACGGTTGAGGCTCAACGTCTCTTCGAGTTCTCGAGAGATTTCTGCTTTCAGAAACCGAAATGAACTGGAGGATAAGGAATCCTAATGTTCAAAGTGAAAATTTGTCCACTTAAGGTGCTAATAATGTGGAGGTGGGACGGGGGCTCCCAAAGAGAGAGAAATTCTCACGGAGGAGCACCCCGAGCACCCATTTGCCTTTCTCTCGGCTTCGTTCCAGAGGTAAACGTGAGTTCCTTCTCTGGCTTTCTTCGTATCTCCCATAACCGAAGTTCCAAAGTGATTAGGCCGGATCCCAGCCACAACGGATCGAAAGCGGTCCGCAGTCGGTCCGTGCTCACTCGGGAGCACTTTCGACCGCGGAATGACACGAACCAGTGGGAAAAACTCCCAGCATTGTTTGCCGGGTCCACTCCCCATCCCGACGAAGGATCGATGGACGTTCATGAATATAGCATGGCCCATAGGGAAAGTAGATCTACCTGTGATGGAGCGTAGGGCGCCATCAAACCCCGAGATCGATGATTGCCCCTGTGACGTCACGTTCCAGCTTGTCTTCTCGCTTTCCGCACGTCACGTGAGTGTCACGGCTCGATTGAGCCATCCGACCCCTTTTCCCATCGGACGGGGCAAGGAACCGTCGGATCCGAAGGAAAAGTTCCCGAACTAAAAAAAAAAATCAGCCGTTTTTTCCGACCGGAGAGTGACGGCTGCAATGTGCGCTGCCTTCCGTTCCGTCGAATGACGGCTGGAAAATCATCTCGTGCCCGAGAGCAACAATCGCTTTCCTTTCCTCGCGAGTTGTGAATAATTAATGCTCGGATGCTCGTTAATGGGCAAAGTCGTCTCATCCGTCACGAAACCTCGGCCACCGGAGTATAACATCGTGAGCTTGGGATCCCTTCGAGAAACCACCGAGTCGTGATGGAATCGTCTTCCTCTCTTCTCGGATTTTCATGGGTATTTTCGTCGGTATTGGTGAGGGAATGCGGAACTCAGAGTTTCTTTCGCTCGAGGTCCACGGTCGAGTCTGGATTTCTTTTCCATCGCATTCAACGAGGAGAAAATGCGGGAGCAAGTGAGAAGAGAATTAGACGACTCTGCTTTTGGGGGCCTTTATCTGATTGGCCCTTTTCTTCCGCGACTACGAGGTATTACGAGGTTCTGCTCGATTTCGGTTCGTCGTTCTTCGGATTGATCATTTTCAGTCGGAGTTCGACAGCGTTGCTTCACTCCTAAAATTGTTCGACCGGGGATCGCTTCTTCACGATGAGTAAGCTTTGTCAAAAATGGTTTCCTTTGAAACGACGCATTTATATTGGATTTGCCGCGAACGGAAAGTTGTGGATTCCGTCATTTTATAAAGAAAGATTCGGTGTAAAGGTGACCTTGACTTCTCGAAGCTCCTGCCCTTTGGACCCTGAGGGCCTCCATAGACTATGAACGTGGACGAATGAGCGACTGTGGTGAGATGTTCCCTCTCGCTTCACCTCGCCCGTGTCCGCTGGCTAATAGGGGTGGAGGTTTCTTTCTACTCAAAAATTTCACAAACTTTGCTTAAATTAGGAACAGTTGACTCTTGTCGCCGGTTCGTAGCAATCGAGTATCATATTGCATCTCTCGTACGATATGGCATGAAAGCATGCTATTTCACCGTTCTTGCAGTTTTCGGATTGATTTCGTACTTCCCCCCCCCCCTTCCTCTCCCTATAGTGGAGAATGGAGGAAGCACAACTTCCAGAGTCTCCGCTTCATCAAGTGATAGGCGAAGCTACCCATGCGGAAGATGTCACTTCCTGTAATCGATGGAAGCGCTCCATAGGGGGGTACGGATTCAATCCGAAAACAGTGTAGACCATCAAAACTCAGCTTAGCATTTTTGAAAATGGATTCACATCATTCTAATTTAACTCCGATTCGTGTGATCTTTATTTCCCGTCTGCTAGCACTTCGTAATTTCCAGTGATGATGTCGAACAGTAGTTCATCCATGGAAGTGTCGTGTGATGGAATTCCGAGCGGCAAAACCGTGCTTGCAACGGGAGGCATTCATTCGCCGGCGTCTGCCAGAGTGAAACGGTGTCCCTCGAGGTCGCGATTCTAATTCGCCGAGGACATGCGGCACGCTCAAGCTGCGGGTCGGCGGTCTTTCAGGCCAACCAGATCTCAAGATGAAGCATATCGGCCCCACCCGGTCGAAGGAACGGCGTCCCGCAGCTCGGCTCCGTCGGACATCGTGTCGCGCGACAGTGCCATCGCCATGTCGGAACGGCGAAACAGTTACGAGATGGCGATGCGAGTGCCGCTGGCCGTGGCCCGGAACGGAGCGGGTTTCGTGCCGGCCCCTGCCATTCCAGCGACCAGAAGCCCTCGACTGCACAGGCAGACTCGAGTCGTCCGGAGTCCCAGCGGTGAGATCGTGACCTGTGTGGAACCCGTGTCTCCCGATTCCAGTAGGGGCCCGAGGCATTCGACTTCCTCCCATGAGGACTTCATGCAGAGTGACGTGGGGAGGCGCGTTCGTCCGTCGCTCACTCCCCTTCAAGACGAAGGAGAGCTGCCGCCTGGAACACCCCCGATCCCCGAGCATCTCCTGGGGACTCCCATACAAGACGTGGATCCCACGCTTTCCTACCCGGTGAGTCCGTTCCGGCTTCGTATTCATTCTCTGGGTTCATTTCGAATGCTGTTGGGGTCCGAACTCCCTTGAGATTCACACCTCAGTTACATATCGAATCGATCGGCTGGATCACTTTTGACTTTAAACATCAAAAGTCGCATTCTCATCTCAATTTACAACAGGTTTTAGGTAAGCGTCGAATAATGCTAGTGAATTAAGAAGGGAAAATCGAGATTCAGTAAAAACATGTTTTAATTGAAATCGAGAAGACGGTCCCACGACGACAACTACGCTACTGTGTTGTATTATACATTTTTTGCTTGATCGCTACTTCTCATGGTGAATCGATGGAGGTATCTAAGATTTAGCTATACCTGCTCTCAAACGAAATGAGATTTCCGGGTCGATTCCCTGCCTGAGACATAAAAAATGCACATTGTCGCAGATGCACGTTTTTCCCTCTTTCTCTGGGGTGGGATGAAGAGACACAATGAACTCCGGGCTTTGGCTCTAAGCCAAACTGTACTGTATGAACAATGACTAGGGATCTTCAACGCTGAGCATTTATGGGCCGAAAGAGGTGGGGTGTCTGCTTCTCCGGGTTGGCTCCAAAGGGGGCTTGTAATATGCAATCTCTCATCTCCCTCATGCCATGCCTGCTCTGGCCTCAGATCCATTCATAAAGAGGGATGGGAACTGCGACTCTGGTGCAGAAAGTCGTGCTTCTGCTTGCTCGACAGAAAATAAGAAAAAGGCTAACCTCGCCGCCCTCTGTATTTTTTTTACTTTTACGAATATCGTGACTGATTTTGTCAGCGATCTGGCGTCGGTAATGACTGAATGGACGGCAAGGAACAACGAGAGGCGTGTGAAAAGTTCTTAGCCTGACCGGGATGGAGTCGACTCAACTTAAAGCACTATTTTGCACTTTCCCCCCTGATATCCGACACTCGAACCGGCGATGCTCCTGGGCTTCAATGAGGGCATCGAAGCCCAGGAGCCTCCAGAACACCACCTGTCTTACTAATATAGCCACACGAAAACGACGGACACGACGAAATCATCGATCTAAAATCTGATTCCTTTGAGGCGTGTTTCGAAGCGGCGGAACATACGAAAGCCGGCAGAGGCAAAAGGCACGGTACAGGAAACGAGGGAAGTGCGACGACGATTGAAAGCCACATTCATTGATTGAGTCCATGGCAACGCACGAGGTGGGGGATGGTGGATCGCCTCGGAAAAACAACTGACCGAGACGCAATTTTCCTCCTCGCTCGGCCTTCGCAGCATTGCGCAATCGGTACGGCATATCTGCACTGTAAGCGTCTGCGATGGTAGGATCACGGACCAGGTAGTAAATTACTAGCACACCCTCAGCATTCTTGGGCACTGATCCCATGATCTAGCTCACTGAAAGAATCGAGCGGAGCCGAGTAGCGGCGGAGTCCTTCCGTTTCGTTGTCAGGTCGGTTGTTTTGCTTTCGGATGGAAGCGGTGGGCCCACGTTTCGTTCGTGGTGGCAAGCCGAACAAGAAAATTGTTATTGGCTTGAAATATGCGAAGCAAATTCTGTGGAATCTAAACCCAGAGCATGCCTTCAGTCTACGTTCAGTTCCTTCGGTTTCGGCTGAAACTATATTGGAGAATATCGGTGAAAATTTTATGAATTCGTGGAGACGAATGTCATGCCAGCTATTGCAAAAAAAATTCTGCCCATTTACATGAGCTACGTGAAGATTCGGGCGATCTGTTCAGGTCAAGAAAAGGCTGCGTCGACGAAGCCCCATGCCACACGGCTGGCTTCACGTCCCGCGCCATCGAAGAGACCGGGGTTCAGGTCCGGAAGCAGCTGACCGTTCGGACCTCAACACCCCGAAACACCTGCGGAACAGATTCCAGCAGGGTGTTCTGTGCCGACAAAAATCTTGCATCAGTCGTCACCAGGGTTCTCAGAAGAGTGAGAAGCCGACACGACGAACGACACTCTTCCTCGATTCGATGAGAGCTTCTTGGCGCGTATCCGAGGCTCTCGGAGACCGGCGGAATTCATTAAAAGTATCGATGCAGGAGTTGGTTCCTGTGGTGTTCCCGATTGTGCGGAATGCAAACAAGTCAATACTAGTATATTCCCGATGGAGGCCATCTGGTGTAGCGTGGCAGGAACTTTCGGAACATTCTGTGACTTGGGTTCAGGATTCAACGGAACACTTTCGGTCACGGAGTATTTTCTCCCCATTTTTTCTCGGTTCTTCTTTCATTTACTTCATATATAATTGTTCATTTATGATCTCACCGCACTCGCAGTATGATCCTTTCGATTTTTCTACTCAACATCTCGCTATTTTTTCACGATGATATCAACTGTAATTAGACAACTACTTTGTTTCCATGGTTACGATTGAGCGGAAAATGCATGGGTGGACTCCTTGCCATGACTCCATGGCCCGTTCCGCACGAATACGTTGTTTTGGCATATCAGCGAAGAATCAACAGCAGCGAAATGTCGGCTATTCGTAATTAACCACATTTTCAAAATGACTACTCAAGAGTTAACGAAGTCGTTTGGAGGCAATTAAGTGCAAATGTATGATTCACATTAGCCTTCGCCTTAGCCTCTTTATTTTAGCGCCAATTTATCTACGCTGCCTCGACAGAAAACAGGTTCTACCGGCCCGACCGACGCGAGTTGGCGCCAAACTGCCGATATTTAGCGATTCTCACCAATTCTCATCCTGCTGCCACCGAAGTGAATCCTCTGTATTTTTTCATTCCGTACCCGATCCTTTCCCGCGTACAATTTAGTAGAAGGCTTCGAAATCCCTTAATAAACCCATTTATAAAGGGATACTCCGGCTGGAGGAGACTCCAGGTACGATAAAGGTACGATAAAGCACCACCGAGCGATACGTTTTCCTCCTTAATCCGACCGTCAAGATGTAGAATTTTACTGCAATTCCAAATTGAAGTTATTGCAAAGCGATTTGGCATCGCGGAAGGTACCATATTCTCCCGTGAAACAGAAAAAGGAGCTCCCACCAACCCACTTCGATAATATCGTCAACTATGCACGTATTACTTGTCGGCAAGGTGTGAGATCGCCGAGCGAAGAAGGGTTCGTTCGATCGACAGTTATGGAATCGTGTTACGACATGGACCGGTCGTCATCATCGAGCGACAAGGCAAGGAGATAAATAAGGAAGGACCCACGTGGATCACTGGGCAGGTTCTTCGTGCTTTCCCATCTTGTCTACGAGACATGCGAAATCAACGGTTCCTCCTGGTTTAGTCATAGAGCTAGCGATCGCACACGTAGCGGCTACAAAAATTACGAATTCCTCATTATTGACTGGTATGAGTCTTCCTCGTGTGGCCTGTTTGAAGGTCACACTTGTGGGACACAGAGATAATAGAGACGTTCTATGTCCTCGTTAGTCGTATTCCGAAACGCAATCCCCATCTTTTGTGCGACCAGCCGTCACACTCGTCACATCCGATCCAAGCTCACGATTCCATCTGGAAGAGAGCAGATTTCAGTTTCGTGTGAATTTCATTACGGAGGGTGGTCTGGGGAATCCCAGACGATGCTTCATCGATGCTTTTCTGTCATTTTTCTTTCACGCATTGTCGCCAGCGCTACCGAGGGCATTTAGGGCGTAAGTACGAAGTTTGAATTTCACCCAGGCTCTCACCCTGTCCTTCCCGGTGAACTTTGGTCTTCCTAAGATTTATGAAAAAAATCCTATAGGATCCTATAAGAATCCTATAATATTAATTTGTTTCAAAAATCTCTACTCTTCTAAAAAAAAAATCGACAGTAGGATTTTTCCACAAGTGAAGCCTATCCATTTTTCGTCAATGCTAACGTGTTCATCAATGTTCCTTAAAAATTCACTTTTTTTCACACGCGTCTTGGCCACCTGAGTGAAAAATTCTGGATATTTCCATCTTTGAACGTAAAAAAAAACCTGTAATGGAGATGACGAAGAGCAGGGAGTGATCTCTTAATATATGAAATTTCAGCAATTTATCTTGAATATTGACAACATAGATTTTGCAAGTCCACGAGAACGTAAGTTTTAAGTAGAGAAACGTGAGGTGGATCACCAGTAATGGATTGGCGAAGTGGGACCCGATCCACGATGCACAGAGACCTTGAACCGGAAATCCATATCGCAACGCGTTTGTTTCTCCTTTCACGGAATCGTCGGGCGACATGCCTCTGTGCTCGTTTCCCCAAGCGGCAATTGCTTCTCCCTCGTTCAAAACTAAAGTTTAGACGTACAAGGTCGTGGCAAAAAATTGTTGACCTGGGATGCTCGAGTGACGAGTGACACGCGTCGTCTCGCTCCACTTCGTCGGCCGTAACCTGAAACAATCTCGGGAGAAGTGCAGGGCCTACAAGAAACCGTGCTCACATTTCCTTTACAAAAACAGCAAGGTCAGCATCATCGGGGCTGGATGCTAACACGATGAGCCTTTGTTAAGTCCCGTTTCGAATGCCCTCCACGCCACGTCTGCCGACTTGCCTCGCGTTTTTCTCATCGCATCGCCCGACGGTCAGAAACGCTTAGATATCTCTCGGTGATGCTTTGTCCTACCTTTGACTCGGGGGTCCGAGGAAACATGCTCAAAATTTTAAGTTCATCCCATGGCATATAAATAATTTCCGTGCTATTATATCTCTTTGACTCTTCTCCTGCGAAAGAGACACGTCTGGGGATAGTCTAACACGCAACTCCTTCGACGGGCAGAAGCAGGTGTGTCGTTCAAGGGCAAGGATTCTATGATTACGTTCCAGCAAAGGAGGGTAGAAATTTGCATGGAATCAACCGCGGGATCGTAGTACTTGCTAGAGTATTTTCAGGCTCTCAGAGATGGAACAGAGGATTCCAACGGTACGAGAGTATTATTATATCAGGAAAAATGGAGGAACGCCAAGACGTTGATAATTCGACACAACGTGACACAGGAGCGTGTTCCCTTACGGAAATGTCCTATAGGAAACCTATAGACTTTCCTATAGGTTTTTGAAACACGAAAAACCTATAGGTTTTTGAAACATGAAAAACCTATAGGGTCTTATAGGTCTCCTGACCTGTAGGACTCGGGGAGGATATTTTGGGTTTCGAAATCCAGGCATTACGACGGAAAAGGCGACCAGGGTTAATAATGGCACAGCATTTCGGTGTAAATAAAAAACCGATTAGGGGTTTTTCCATGGTAGGGTGGACATGCATTATTAATACCAGTACTGCGAGGGTCTGCATAATTTATGGCCCCGCCCCACATGTGTCGCTGGATTGCACGTATACTTCTTTCGGTAGAGAGAAGTAGTATTCTTCTCTCGACCTAAGGAAATAGAAGACAGAACCTGCGAACAACGTCTCTTTACTGAAATTCCATTTGGATAGTTTTTTTTTCATTTATTGAAACATTGATTGCACTCGTACAAAGGAATAATGAAAGTTGGATGGGTCCCAGCTGGCCGTCAGGNTAGGTTCTATAGGGGACTCTATAGGTCCCGAACTGAACTCTATGGGGCATATAGGAACCTATAGGATTCCTTTGGGTTCCTATAGGATTCTTATAGGAATATATAGGAATCCTATAAGACATTTTCGTAAGGGTTTTCAACGTTGAACTGCTTCGTTTCAACATTGCGCTGACATTAAATCAGCCTTTTCCCCTACGTTGTGCCAACATTGCTACTTTGAATAAATCAATCCTTGCTCAACGTTGACACACAACGCTTTTGTGTTAAATAGGGGAATCGTGTTTCCAGCACACGAATTTCGCTCTCCATAAATATTTCGGAAAGTTAACACTTTCGTTATTATAATGACGTACGGCGTACGTAATGTTTTATACAGGTTTTACTAGCTATAGTGGCACACAGGAAGGCTGCTTTCTGCCTTAATGCAGTGCACAAAACTTCCTGTTGACGTTTCGATAACTTTCCCTCAGAGCCTGCGAATTCGTGCCATATGATTGGTTTAATGGCAGTACGCGTGGTTCAGGTTGCATGCTACTTACTTTACTTACTCAGCAGTGAAAGAGTTAAGCAGTCAAAAAGTAAACGTTGCTACGCGTGCGAGACAAACGTAAGATATGTTCTAGTTTGTCATTAATAATTTCATCTTGTTGCAATTCCAATAGCACAATACATTCGACCAATATTCTTTCAAAATGTTATCAATGTTGGTCTAACGCAGAGCCAAGATTGGAACCGTATTCTGGGAAACGACTGCGATAAAACAATGTTCTCGAGTAGGCTCTTAAGTGAACCGATATATTTGTCCAGTCATGCAAAATGAATGACGCGATTGTATTCGTCTTCTCGGAATTTGAATGGCTGAGTCTGAAGTGGGTCTGGAAAATGAGGCGCATTGTTTAAGTCTGCGGAGCATTAGGTACGTCTCGTTTTAGCTGAAGGACTCGAAGCTCTGAAACTCACGGGTCGTTGAGGCCATTCTGCATTCACCTTGGATCTACTGTACAGTACTTCGCGGTTTCGTCTCCAGGCTCAAATCCCGGAGATTCTTCCACAGTAAACTGAGACAAGAAGTAGGAACTAGCGCGAGGAGCGATCGAAGAACGACGAAGCTCACCCTCTACCTTACCTTACTTACTCCTCTTATCCTCCTCCCCCCACTTACCCCTCCTACCTCCCCCCCCACTCTCTCTCTCTCTCCCCGGGCACCATTTAGGCTTCCACGTACATTCGCAGAGGAGACTTGAGAAGTTTCTGGTCTCGATTAAGTGGAGATATGCTTGTGTCTTACACTGGGTTTTCAGTATCATGAAGTGTTAGCACGCGAAAGCCTGAAATGTGAGAGATGAGTGAGGTTCCGCATCCTTGAATGCCTTACCGTGCGGGTTTCTAGCATCGATGTCAGTCCCGATGGAGTCGTGTACACGCACACGAAGGAGTTACTAAGAATCCAAGTTTCCGGACGGCTTGGAGGCCGCGAAGGAGAAGGCATTTCGGGTTCCAGGCCCCACGTACGGGCCAAAACTGTCGCGAGGAACATATGTGTTCCGCGCTGCGTTCCTTTCGGGATGGAAAGGAATCCACATTCTCCGTACTGCACTGCCGTGATTCCCCCGTCTGCACCTCGATGCCTGCGCTTGCAGGTGCCCATGCTGTTCTGTTCTCGGTGTCAGGTGTTTCTCTCGGTCCAATTTGGCCGACTGCCACGACTTGTCGTGCTTGCTACCGGCTTCCATCCTAATTGTCAGTTGCGGTTTTAATGGCTGGTTCGATAGTGCTCATTCGAAACTTTCGAGACGATCCAAGCAAACTGTATGAAATGCCTATGCGAGGCATTTTCCCATGAGGCTTTCTAATGGCTGATCTCAGTCTATTCTTGATAGTCTGTTGACTTCAGAGGAGGTGAATTCGTTTCCTTGAAACATCGACAAAATATTTACGTTCGGAACTGAACTAAGAGGGGACGCGAATGCTAATGTAACCGTAACTGTGAGTGTACGCATGAGTAAAAATGAGTAAAAATATAGTTCTTTTTTTATATACGGACATAAAAGTTTACTCGTATTTGTTCGTTACGGACAAATTCCCGGCTTTCCATGCATCTGTTATCCAACTATTTCCTGTGTCCACTACTTCATTCCTCTCACCACCGTTCCACTATTCTGAGAGATCACAATTTTTGACGGTAGTTTGTCCGTTGTCAAGAGCACGTACGAGTGCATGCAACTTGACTTCACGGGTTGATCGAATCAGCATCCCGAGAAGGAAATGAAAAAACTGAAACATCTCGCATCATTTTGTAATTGCCAATTGCTTACCTGGAGACTGTCGATGCCGATGAATCGCCAGTGAAATTTGGTTCAACGGCAAATCAACGGTGATTTAACGGTGACCACTACTGAACTCCTGTTGAATGGATATTGAAAACCGGTGATTCACTGTAGAATCACCGTCGATTCGCAATTTCAATTTCAACATATTGACCTGTTATGGTTCGGAGCGGGTTGGATTCAGGCAAGAGAGGTAAATTAGCGAAACGATTTGCCGTGTTATTATTTTCTGAGTCCAGCATGTGTGGTGAGGAATTCCCAAATTAGATGTGACGTCATTGGCCCTCATTCGTGTACACCGAGGAGTAAACATCGAAACCGACCGATTCTATCGTCGAGATGCATCACGAGACTCCAGCTATGCATTTCTTCGATTCTGCGCGTTCCTCGAAATTTGCTGCATGCCACCAGAGGCAGGTCCTAAAAAGGTTTTGAAAAAGGCTCCTTTCCTGATCCGAAGGATCCCACGAGCGGTTGAAAGCATGAAACATCAATCCTGACGACGTCTGAGGGGGAAAAAGGCAAGGATATCTTCACATTCTTACTGATTTGCTTTGAGACGATTTGGAACAGTCGGAGGCAACTGAAACCAATTGAGCCACGTTCGTGACGCAAAGGAGAAACTTAATTGCCGAGGGAAGAGGTTTTGCATGGATAGAAGGCGACGCCGCTCGAATGGAACGACTATAATCCCTCATCGACCAAGACGGTCCATAGGACGGATGCAAGACGAGGACGATGGGAAACGCATTCGTGACATAAATATATATTCTTGGAAGAACTGGAGAGCCCTCGAGTCGTATCTCGAGGGGTGTTGCGTCATCTGCGGCCGAGGTGCATCGAGGTGATGCATCGAGATGATGCATTGCGTGATGAGTCGATGGAGCCGTCTGAAGACGGAACACGACGCCCTGCTGCTTCGATGATTCGTCTCGAGGAGGAGAAAGCGGAGGTCAAGAGGGAAATAATCGCAGACGATGGAGAAGAAGATGGGGAAAGTATGACACAAAACGTCACGCTATCTGACACTGGAATGCGGCCGAGGGGTTAGGAATGGAAACTCGGTGAGGGTGTGATGTCTTGCTGGCCGTCATGTCATGTCATGTCATGTATCATGAATGCCTCTCGAGAGCGATGCCATATGTCGTGTTATGTGTCATGAGTACCTCTCGAGGGTAATGTCAGTCGGCTTCGTTGGTAGAACAAACCACTGCAACTGAGGTGACAGACGGCACTTCGTTGCGATTGAAGCTGATTTTCAGAAGACAGACCACGGGATCAATCGAACTTCTGACTCCATTCGGGACACGCCTCTGCATTCTGCTGTCTATTGGTATTTTGTACTACATACGTTCTGATGCAAAGGCATCGGTCCGGGCTGAATAAACCGTCTTATAGGGGACGGGAGAAGCGATTGACCGAGCCATTGCTTCAGGTATTCTTTACTCTGACGCGGGAGAAAATGATAGACTCGATCGATTATCTCCGGCTGGTTGACAAAGAAAGAGTTGGCTTGCGAAAGAGGGCTTCATCTTATCTCAGTCAATAAGACGGTGACGGGAAAACAAACTCCATGAGGGATTAAGCAAAAAAAGATTCCGATAATTTCCCCTCTATGACTTCAATTACATGCCATCTCATTGGGTCATTTGCCCTCATCCTTCAATGGCAGTCGCAATTAATTGGTCTTGGTGCAAAATGAGGTTTTAATGGGGAAGAGAAGGGAAGCCACGACGGGAATAAAAGATCGCGACTCATTTAACATCCTTTTTTTCTGCCATGGCTGCAAACAGGGTGATGAGAAATCGTACGACCTATAATAGGATCCTCACAATGGAAAAAAAACAAAACTTTTTATTACACAGGAACGGAGGTCCCCAAGTAGCACACGACATTTGAGTTTAAAGACAGAGAGTTGAGAGCAGGCGTATTAAGTGGTTCTTTCTCGAATGTTTGCGTTTACGCGAAGCTCTGTGCCCCTAGACGCATTGGATATGAGCCTCCCTAGCGACTAACGCGGTAGTGCGTGGCCGAGGGCGTGTCGTGTGGGAACGAGATCCCAAGCGGCTTTGATCACCTTCATCCGTGTTACGTGCTTTCAATTTCGTGCGAGCGGATTAAAGTTTCCCAGTCTCCTCTTTCGGTGTTGGAAAGATTTCTTTCGGGTTGCGTGACTTTTCGTGTATAATGCCTCGGACAGATTGCCAACAATACTCTATCCCGGGAAATGAATCCCCTTCTATTCGGCATGTCTTTGATTCATGGCATGTGACAGAGTCTTTGATCGCGGAAGCTATAAAAGTCCCTTAGGAAGATAACTCATACTCTAGATGGGACGATTTCTCCCCACTTAGGGCGATCTACAGACAAAAGAGAAGTACGAGGTATATACATCTGTTTCTTCACAAGTTCTGGCAGAACAGGCAGTACAGTCGAGTTCTGAAGTACGTTGTGAAGGCGTTTTTGATTGGCCCGATGACCATTGAAAGTCCCGAAGACCCGTGTGAAGATCTTGATTCCATGCAGTCCAGATCGTCTCGCTTACGAAAAAAGTTCCGGAAAGATCCTATGGCCTTGCATGAGAATCGGGAAACTCAGATCTTCGTGCTTCATGCTTTCAGGTCGGTTCCTTCCGTAGCGTGATACTAAAGGACGTCTCCTTGAGGCTGCATCTGACGTTTCACATGTTTACAACCGTCGAAGCCTCTCGTTATCTACCACGATATCGACTTGCTAGTTCTGGAGCCAGTTCAAGGCTGGAATTCGACTGAAAGAAGGAAGGAAATTATTAATTGAGCCGAGGAAGAGAATTGAAAAAATAACCGTTTGAAGATCTGCCATTTCACGCTTCATCATTGCTTCGAAGGAAACGCACTGCTGAACACAAACATACCGATCCTCGTATAAATTGCTAGAATCGAGAAGTCGTCGGGTTTCCCCTTCTCAATACTGTTTCATTTGGTTTCATTGCGGTGCCGACTGAGGGGACTTTCATCGAGGACGTCATCAAAGAGATAGCGAGTAGAATAGGGAAGGTGGCGGCTGGCGATGCGATCGGCTCGGATGGGATTCCGACGAGTCACGTCAAGGGACTCGTTCCAGTAGGATCGGTACGATAAAGTATCATTTTCGAGAATGGCATTTTGGTTGGAGAAGCGTCTCGGGATTGTGAATGAACGAACGTCGTATCGATCTTTGACATTGGAACTACCGGGGCAGTCATTTTGACTGCTCGCCGTTTCTAAATGCACTTTACTTTGCTCGTTTGGCAATAAGTTTTTACTTTTCCTCTGCAGTTTTTACTTTTTCTACGTAATATCGACATTTTAAACATACCAAATAACATCTGGGAAAAAAAAACAAATAAAATGCTACAGAAGAATAGTTTTATACTACTTTTAATACATCGGTCAAAATGATCGCTCCGGTAGTTCTGGTGTTAAGAACGGGGATGAGAGCGATCCGAGATATTACAGGCTGGTGAGTCACGAGTGTTCCTGGAAAGATCCTGGAAAGCATGAAAAGGAATCAAGTCATGGGGCTTCTCGAGGGAAACATGCTCATCCGGGAACTTGCGCGGCAAGAGTAGGCTACGAAACTGTCTTACCGATTTGCTGTAATTTAGCGATCGAGTGCAGGACGAGGTAGATAGAAAAAATCCCATCGACATCGTCTACTTAGACTTCGCTGAAGCTTACGATACCGTACCTCGCAAGACGTTGCGAGCTATATTAGAGGCGGACTGATTGAAGGTCGGGAGAACAAGCGAATGAGCGACTGGGACTCGGGAAGAAAGCAGGGAGTAGGCCTTATTGGGGGAGGAAGGGAGAAAGGGAGAAAGTACTGGTGAGAGGGGATACAGAGTCATTCAAATTTTGGAATTCGATTATTCTAAAGGAGGGGAATGACGTCAATGAAGCAATTTTTGCACGTATGCAGTCGGCGTCTGAGTCTAAGAAAACCTGGGACAAGCTCAAGAAAATGAGTGACGATCGACCCAATAAAGCAAGGACCCCATTCTCTACAGAAGAACTCGATCAATTCTTTCTACGATTTGAGAAAGCCGACTCAGATCCTGAAATACCGCAGGAAGTTCTGTTATCTTGTCCCGATCCTTCGTCGTCAAACTTGACGCAGAAAGATGTGCAGAAATTACTAAGCAAGTCTAGGCCTCAGTTATTCTCAGGAGTCTGTAGAACTCCAACGTGGATTCTAAGAACTTGTGCCCGTGAGTTAGTCCTCCCCTTGACACCTCTATGCAACCGATGGGTCTCCACTGAAATAATACCATCATCGTTGAAAAGGATTAAAATAACCCCCATACAGGAGAAGCCCAAAGCCCTCAACGACTTTCGCCCAGTTGGGTTCTCATCACCTTTTCTGAAAGCATTTAAATACTTCCTCCTGCAGCAGCTGAATAAATTTGGAGTGATCTCGCCTGATCTATATCAGTTTGCTTACCAAGTATTTCGGTCAACTGAAGATGCTATTTTCACGATCCTCCAGTACATCAGCCGAGAATTGAACGAACCTCAGCAGCGAATAGTACGCAGCTTATTTCTAGACTCAGCGTTCAACTGCATCGATCGGTAAAAACTTGTGATTCGCATTGCAGAGATGAGGATACCACAGTGGCTTCTGCGGTTGATCACCAGTTACTTGTCCGAGAATAGTCAGTTTGTTCTCACGAATGGGAAAGCCTCAAACACCTTTGCATCTCGAACTGGTGCATTACAGGGTGGTGTATTGTCGCCATTCCTCTTTACTTACTGCACCGCCTCCCTTCGAGTTGTGAATCCCCCAATTCATGTATTGTCAAATGTGCCGATGACACAGTTCTTCTCAGTGCCATCAAGAACGAGGACATCTACAACGATGAAGGAGACATCGAACACCTTGTGCGATGGTCGAAGCACAGAACCTCAGCCTAAATCCAGACAAGGTGTCAAGAGCTGGGGTGACATGCATCAGATTCGTTTAACTTTAAACTGATTCGTTTTCATAATGGGTGCCTATGGGAATAAGATTATCTCGGTTAAACTGATTCTCATAGGGAACCATCGAGAGATCAGATTAGTTTAGCTTAAACGGATTCGGCGCATGTCACGCCTGGTGTTTTCAAATAAGGGTAAAAAAAAAACACTTCTGGTTGGACTGAAGAATCGACAAGTTCGTGTCGATGGGGACGGTCGTCTCAGCAACTAACTTGGTCGAGTACCTTGGAATTTACATCGACAACGAATTATACTTCAAGAACCAGACTGAATAGATCTTCTAGAAATGTTACAGATTATCCTTGCATCATCTCTTGCCTGCGTTACGCTCTTTCCATCTACGGCTGCTGTTTCTCCAAGAAAAACTCTTCCCACGTTATGCGATTTCTGAAGCGCATTATTGCATATATAGGTGGTCAGGATACTGAACAAGTGAAGGAATAATTTTAGAAGAAAATTCATCTCTCGGGCATCCAGCTATACGAGAAAATTCAGAGGGATTTCACGCATCCCTTGAAATCACCCTTCCATCGTCTTACTGGACCAGAAACGAGAAAGAGACTAGTTTTCCCGAGAATCCCTATTTCCTTATTTAGAAATAGCTTCCTCCTGAGATGCCTGGGAGGATCTATTTCGCTTTCTTACATTGTGACAACTCCAGTGATGACGGTTTTTACTCTTCCCTTGAATTATCTATATTTTTTATTGTTTTACAAATGTGGACAATGACGCGCCGAATCTAGGCAAATAAACTTACCTACCTACCTATTGTAAGTGATGCGTCGGGGGCTTGTAGGGCTCGAGGTTGTGCCCCGAAAAAACGCCCACAGAAAAAACGCCAACAAGAAAAAATGTACACAGCATAATATTTTCAAATATTTCTTGCGGCTTCTTTTTTTATTTTATTAAAAACGAATGCATTATATTTTCCAAACGTGATATATAACCATTGAGTACATTAAATATATCACATGTACAGGGTGGGCCAAAAGTTTTTGCCCCTGTATAAAAATGTGAATATCTCCTGAACGGTTTGGGCTACAGAGTCGAAAAAGAAACTAAAAGAAAGTTCATTTCATCTTCTTTCTGAAAATGTTTTGTTTTAGGTTCCTACATTCATTTGGAGATGAGTCATGGCCGTTTGAAAAAAACATACCGAAAACAAAAGTTGCCAAAACGAACCTATACCGTGCCGTCCACGGAAATCATCCTCAGCAGCTGGCTTCAAGGTCGCACACGCAGTCGTTTTCTTCCTTACTAATTGCTCCCTACCTACTTTCCCTTCTTCATAATGTGGAGGATGACAATTTGAAGACTTTGATGCTTGATTTGGATAACCAACCAGCAGAAGATCGTGACAAAAGTTAAAAGGCCTCCGGTGGTTTGTCCGCGCGTTGTGCTGAGTGCTCGTCTTTGCAGTGTTAATTTTTTATTATCTTTCTTTAACTCTTATTCAGAAACCCTTACAGGGAAAATTGGTCACAGCGTCAATGTTTTCTGGCGTTCTTGCTCTTCAGGCACGGCCTGTGACTGGAAGACGTTCAGCACTGCCAGTTTCACACAGTTTTCGCAAGATATAACACACAGTCTTTTTTTTCCATTTTCGATTGGGATATTCACGCAAGATTTGGTTCAAGGTAAATCATTTTTCTTCACGAAGCGACCGGATTAAAACTCTATCACTCTCAGTTAGAACACGGTTCGTACCCATTTTCTCTGTANGAAATGAACTTTCTTTTGGTTTTTTTTTCGTCTCTGTAGCCCAAACCGTTCAGGAGATATTCACATTTTTATACAGGGGCAAAAACTTTTGGCCCACCCTGTATAAACGTAATAAAACATGAATATGAAGAAAATGCCCAAGATTCCAGAACGTTTCGACGCTGGATCAATGAAAGGAGGATTGTTTCCGGGGATCCTAAGGAAAACGCGAGAAAAAAAAGGCCCTTGAGATAAGATCTGGTGCGTGGGATCATGTTGCTGATTCGCCCGTCCTTTGAATTCATTTAAATAGCAGTGGGGTAATTGAAGTATGACATGCGACGTTTGACATGAGAATGTCCGGTTGCTTGCAATTATCTTGGAGGCATTGATCCCGAGGAAGGCGGAAAGATAAGCTACACACAGAGGATCCCAGGCAAAAATGTTGCTGAGAGATCTATAGACTTCTGTAGAGTTTTCAATGTAGTTCTATAGAATTCAATAAACCACTCATTGCATCTGGATAGGACTCTATACAAATTGGTATAGTACGATATTGGGTCTAGAAACCGCGCAAGCGGAAAGGAAACCATCACGTGGGTAAACAGTGGCGGCGAGTTTACGAAAAATCTGGGGGTAGCCAGCACGCCATCACAATGAGCAAGAGATCATTGATGTAACAATGGGAGCACGAAGCACAAAAGGTGTGTTTAGGTCGGTCTTGTCGCCTGATGAGTCGAACTGCTTCAAGTGGCAGGTAGTTGCAATAAAAGGCTGAACGTTCAGTGTTGGTAGTTTATATCGAATCGAAAACACGTAAAAGGAGAGTAAAAATAGAAGATCCTTGGAACACTGGAGGAGTAGAGGTGCATCCGGTCCGAGGAGAAAATTATCAGTACCACGACTTACACCCCTCTGCGAGTTTCGGGACTTCTATAGAAAAAAAAAACCACATCTAGCTCATCTATTATGATTATTATGATCTGTCTTTTTCATTCGCGGAAACTATATAGATACATATTGGCAATGCGGATTAGGATGACCTAGCAGCTTTCTATTTCGGCATAGGAACCAAAAGACATACCTAAAAACAAATGAACCTAAAGACGAGTCCCTGTACTTGTTAGCAGTCACCCTTTCGTGCGCTACGCAACCGGTGAGGTCGGCCTCCCTGCTATCGTATACTTCTGTATTGCGTGCACCATGTGATGTCCCTTATCCATCGCCTATGAGCCAGGGGAGGACTCGAGGCCAGAGGCCAGATAGAGACGTTTTGGTTCGTCCAGTTTCTCGTATTCCAAGGTTCACTTTTATTTTACAGCCTAATCCCAATCGGCGCAGCTCTTTAAAATTGCACCACTCAGGATGGAACGACTCTCCGATGCATGATTCCCATGAGGACTTCCAGCATTTCACAACTACGACTTGTGTCATATCCCTCCGCCACCACATGCCAATGCTTTCGCAAATTCATCATAAATTAATCGGATACTCCTAAAAGGCTCTTCACATTCTATTAAGTTATAGATGAACTTTGTACGAGATGATTAAGAAAAAAAGGCTATCTTCAATTCTTTATCTTTTCCTTTGGGAACCCTGCTTTCATCTACTTATTTTCAAATAAATTTGATGGGATTTCGATAGATTTTTTATACGATGACTACAGAAGTTCATGAAATTCAATAGAAATTCTGTACTATTTCTAGACAGTGACACAAAATAAATTCATACAGCCCTATGTAGAATTTCTTGAAAGGATTTATATAGAATCTCCATAGAATTTCCATACAGTGATTTAATATAATTCTATAGAGAGAAATAATAGATTTACAGGTATATACGACCTTATAGAATTTTTTCTTTAGAGAGTCTATCGAATATTTTTTGCCAGGGATGATGTAGAAAAAAAAAAACCTTTAAACTTTGTTTTAGACAAAACCCTGGCAACTCTTGATCGACAATCCCCTTGTCCCCCCAGTGAAGTATGGGGAGGAGATCAAATGCCGTTGTTCGAAGTATCTACAAACGGATGATATATAAATACGGTGTCTTAAGCTAATTCATTTCACTTCAAGGACTTTCATGGACGTTCATCACGAACCAGAAAGGCAGACGGAAAAGTTATCTTCGAAAGCTTCGTGCATGTGAAGCACTCCCAGAAGAACGACAAAATCCGGTAGCGCTGTGCCCTGCGGTCCCCATCGTGTGGGGGAATTTCGTTCGCGGACGCCGACTGCACCGATCCCCGTCCAGGAGCAGAACATAGCCATGCGCCGGACGTGACAGCTATCGAGATCGACAAATGTTTCTCCATGAAGCAGCGAGCAGCTAAGACATGTGACAAGCCAAGTGTTATCTACTCGCAAGCCATGATGCATTTTAATGACGATGCTCGTGCGATTTTGCCATCCGAGGCATCCATCTCTCTGCAAACTCTGCAAAATCAACGTAGCCCTTTCTTCCCGATTGAACCAACTTCTCTTTTGAGACGTACTGAGGAGTTCCATTTACTTGTCATATACCAATCTTGTCACATATTCGGAGTCCTGAGCCTATGACAATGCCTATGAAAGACCTTCGCATCGAAGGCATGTGGGCAACAACGGGTGGATTTGATTTGAGAATCCGTGACCATTCCTTTTCTTCGACAATGGTCCAGATGCCCAGAATAAAAAAAGAAATGAAAGCAATAAAAATATTCAAGTGGCCATTTTTCCTACTTTGCAGGTATGGGCATTTTTTCCGTGGTCATTTTTTCTTGTGGGCGTTTTTTCGCATATTCCGCGAGTCCCCAAGGCAAGGTCAAACGGCCGCAAGTATTTCTGAGTTATATTCGCGAATTTGATGTAAGACCTCGTGAGTAAAATCGACAAATTTCCGGCCGAAACGAAACAGGCAGGGAAAATCACGACGCTTACAGGACGTCATGATGGGCTAAAATTGACGTCCCTACACGACCCTGAAATTTCGAATCCTGAATTTCCGGCGAAACGTTCTAATTTCTTTGAAAAAAAAGGGAATGAAAAATTCTGACGTCTTTATCTCCTTATCTCTACATACTATTAGGCGACGTCTGGTTGCGTGAGCGTCTTTCTGTCCTTCCATCTCAATCCGCCCGACCACAACTTAGGGACTGAGTCAGGCTTTTTCGGAACTCGACCCGATCGGTCCCGCCCAGCACCCGACCCGAAACCCGTTTGCTTCGCTGACCCGGCCGATCGCGATGGGCCAGCAGCCCTTGGAGGACTCGAACCTCCAGTGCACGGGGGCCCTGTTGGCGAGAGGCGTTCTCGATTCTTCATTCGATGCACTCGGGTGCTCCAAATTCAGACGGTACTTCTCATTTCAATGCTACCGGTAGAAACTTACAGAAAAATATTTAATTGGGAATTCGAAGGTCTGACGACGGGACGCGTCTCTTATTATTGATTAGTAGCATGGGTGTTCGAAATTCGAGGGAGGGAGGGGGGGAGGGGGCCGGCACATTTGAATGCCACGGGACGGAACTCGCTGTCAATTGGTAAATGGGGAATTAGAGTTCTCTGATGAAAGGACGCGTCCCCTATTCTTCATCCGAGGCATGGCGGCTTCAGAATCCAATAACGTGTTTCACTTGAATGGTATGAGATGGAATCCGATTAACCTCGATTAGGAAACCGCGAACGTTTCACCGATAACAAGTAGCCTTCGTGAGTGCATGGGATTCGGCTCTTCGTAGAGCCTCAGATATCCATTGCGATCGCCAGATGATTCGTAACGTCCCGTGCGAAGAGCACGAGACGAAATGCACATACCAGTGTCCTATCAAAGGCAAATACCTCTTCCAACCCGAGTGGCAGAATGAAAACACGCGGAATTTTGAATTTTTTTCATTCACCAGTCCCAGTTGCTCGCCTGTTTTTGCCGCGTTTCGGATGGAAGTGAGATGGAGGACATGGAGGATGCGATGTGGATGCAGGCCGTGTCGGCCATGTGAGCCATGCAGGCCGTATCGGCCATGTAAGTCATGCAGGCCATGTCTTCCCTCTTCTCATCTATCATCCTCATTTCCCTGCTGCAGACTTTCACGATCCGTCTTCATCGGCGAAAAAAATTCCCACATGCGCGCCGATCGATTGCGGCACTATCTATGCGGAATTCAGAACCGTTCCTCTGTCGACTCAGGTCGATCGGGAAAACATGGGGGGAAAATACGAAAAAGGGAAAAAAAAATGTGCTCGACGCATGCCATCCTGAATCGGCTGGAGCTTCTAATGCCATTTGAAACGCCGCGATTCTTCGCGATCGGAAGCCGTAACAGAAGCACCCTTGCAGCTGCCGTCTCGATTGCACGATGAAATCCTAAACTGTACCCAGTCGATTCTCTCGGCACACCTCAGCGATCATATCTCATGCGAAGGGGAACGAGGACCTGTGCCGTAGCATTTTCTTTAAGCTTTGAGAATTTAATGGTCGGCCTAGAAAAATTACATGGCATATTTTAGCTCAATTTGATTAGTTTCGCATTGCATATTCAGCAAAATTAATTGAATGGCTGATTTAACTCTTTCACGGAAAATGCTCTGAATGTGGAATATGCCATTAAACTCGGAAAAAGGAATTCCCTCGGGAAGTTTCTCCGCTCGCTTCCCCCTCAGCGAGTGCATTTCCTCCAGTCGTTTCGGGACGGAGCATCGCGGAGGATCGCTCGCAACGTTGCGTCCGACCAATGTGGCGTCATCGATCCAGCCGCTTTCCATGGTTGTGTCTTGGAACTCCGGCAATCGCTTTGTGCTTCGTATGAGGGAAGGGCTGACCCGCTAGAGGAATATTCGTTTTCGTATTTGAACCATCCGCGTCGAATCCTTTCGCTGTGAATACAAACTGCAAAATAAGAATCAATCATCCTCAACTAATCTTTTTTTAAATTATAAGAAGAACAATAATGGTAGCTGACGTTCTGGACACACAAAATCCTCTTCACTTCCGAGTCACCTAAAATTGGCAGAGATAGGAGGAAAAAAAAATAGATGATAAGACTGCATGTTTTACAGTATACTGTATGTAATTGGTTGGGAGCATGACCTTCAGCATTCTCGTCAAACTGCAATCCTTAGCTCAATAAAGGGCAATTTAGTCAAAACATTTTACAGGATCGACTTTGAGGTTTTGCAAAGGGCGATCGGTGTCACTCGTATCTTCGATCGGGGCCCGGAAACCGAATGTGACGGTCGTTCTGCTCTCGTTTCAGACGTTCTGTGTGATAACAAAGCGATTCGGAGCCTACTACGTGCAGCGGTTCTACGGCGGGAACGCGTTGCTCTGCCTCTCGCCCTTCAACCCTCTCCGACGTGCAGCCGTCTGGGTCGTCACTCAGTCCTCCTTCGACATCTTCATCACGCTGGCCATCATCATCAATTGCGTCTTCCTTGCCATGGTCGATCCTCCGGCCGAAAGCGAGTCAGTTCTCCCTCCGTTTTTTTCTTTTTTTTTTCTTTTTTTTTTCTACCGGGGAACCCCCCCCCCCCCCCCCCGGTGGAAATCCACATGTCCATTTGCGCCCATGTATTTCAAGCCAGGTGGATTTTTCCCCCGGGTGGACATCGCTCCAACAGGTGAAAATAACGCCTAGTGGGACATCCACCTGGTTTCAAATCCACAGGGACATTTTGCAAGGGACGATGCAAGAAGCGAAGCTGTTTTGCAGTGAAGATTGGATCTTTTCTTTCTCGAGAAGTACACGCTCGTCGCAGTTCATGCATGTTCTGTGCCGAACGTAAGGGACACGTAAAGAACTCTCCAATACAGGATTTTCCCTGGGTCTGGATCCATCTTCATCTGCAACCCTGATCTGAATGAGGAATTCCTGAAAGGCATGATTGATCCCGAGTGAGAATGAGCCTTTGCAGGATGCATTCCGAGAGCGAACAACTGCAACTCGTTTGAAATTGAGTCTTTTTTTTTTAAGGATTCCACCGCGAGGAGCCAAAGTGGACTTTCCTCGGGATTCGCGAAAGCTTTCATGGGACGAATTCGTCTCCTAAACGCACAGAGAACCGCGTCGCCCTGAGACTATAACTATCGCTTGCGTGCTTCTCGGCCGAAATGAGGGCGTGGGAGGTCGTCTGCCCTTTCGGTCGATCGAGGACCATCCCTTCCTCTTTTCATTTCAGTCTTTGCCCCTCCCCCACCCTCCAACCCCCACCCTTCGCCCGCGTTTCATGAAACGGGTCGATGCCAATTCGAGGGACGAAACATCCCCAGACGAGCGTGCCGAAAATGGACGGGGTGAGAGTCTAGGAAAAAAGAAGATTCGGAACAGCACGATAGGCCACTCATACCGACGAAACGCGAATGGGTGAAGGGATGAGGTCCTCGTGGAGTCCGTAATCACTCCCTCATCACGAACTCAAATCACTTCCAGTCAATCGATGCCTTCGGGTTCAGGGTTGAGGGTCTCTCATGCATTATATACTCGTGTCATTCATGGACGAATTCTAAATCGATATCGATAAGAATCTGATCGCAGAAGAAAGAGTAGGGATTCACATAGAGCAATTAGTAACACGGTTTAGTTTTTGCATTTCGGATTCAGATTCGATGAGCTTTTTTAGCAGACTCGAGATGCGACACAGATTTAGATTGTATAAGGGCTTGTCATGCTAGATCTCGTGCTAGGTATCGATTCCAAGGTCCCGATTCAAGGAATTTCCTCTTCCTCTGTTATTTATCTCCCCTGCTTGTGCAAACTTATATGGATAATATCCCATATAAAGTTCATGAGATTCATTATTAATAAGGGAATCGCAAATGCCTTGACATTTCCAAAGCAGACTCGAGAGTTTTGAAATTCTATTCAGAAATGATTCTGAGATGCTTCAAGGTTCTAACCTCAAAAATTTATGATTAAGGATTCTGACTTTGAATTCGGTTCACGATTTCACCATCGCCCTTAAATGTTTGATCTGACGTGAGAGAAAGGGCACGGGACAGAGGCATCGCCTGATATCGACCATATGTGAACCCTTACCTTTCTCGTGCAAGGGACAAATTATTCACTGTATCGAACTCCGATTGGAATATCGGGAAGAGAATTGGGACCGGCAGGTAATCGATATGCGTTCCGATCGATTCCGATCCAAAATTGATTGAGTAATTTAAAATGCAGTAAATCATGCAACCGTAAACCAAGAATCAGTGAATTAAAATTTTTTTTCTCGATAAGGTACGTGTTTCTGGTGATCTACATGCTGGAGATGATGGTGAAAGTGTTGGCGAAGGGATTCATCAGCCACCAATACACGTATCTAAGAAACGGCTGGAACTGGTTGGACTTCATCATCATTGTGACCAGCATCGTGACCTTATTCGCTCACACCACCGGGGATTTCTCAGGACTTCGCTCTTTCCGGGTCCTCAGAGCCCTCAAAACCATCTCCATCTTCCCTGGTTGGTTTTTCCCTTTTCCTAGTTGAAAAAAATAATCCGAATCGCCGCCACGATCTCCCACGCCATTCCCATCAAGGAAAGTGTCTAATTCCAAGCTAATTCCGCAATTGAAGTTTTTCAACACAACTCGAGCAGTCTGAAAGCGATATCATCGCACATCAGCCAGTTAGAAAATGTTGCAGAATGTTTGCTAAAGAATCGCACCAGATGGAGCTTTAGTATGGATGCAGAAAACCATATTGGAACACGTGTACATCTGCAGTTGGTTAAGAATAATGCGTGCATCACTAAAGGTATTATTGGAATGCATTGTCTTTCGTATTCATGGAAGCGTCTGACTCGATTCACGTTTGCGTCTCCACAAGTTACATGACCATCGACCAACTTTCTTCGTTTTTAATGCGCTCTTGGTTAGAAAGCTCTTGGTTGAAGAGAATATATATATATTTAAAATTCCCATTCGGCGATTTAATTGTGTAGTGAAGTATAGCCACATTTACTGCGTTCGATAAAAAAAAAAGTAACGAAAAGGATCGCCATTCAGGCCAGGTTTTACAGAAATTCCTTGGAGGGTGGGGACCCTTTCTACGGAGACATAAAGGTACCTGCGGAGAATGAAAGGCAGACAGAATGGACAGCGAAGGGAAGGGTCCGTGGGGGCCAGGGGGACATTTGTAAACTGTCCGGGCGGATTATCCGGGATTATCATGCCGAGGGTGGATGGTCATCCATTTCCCGAAGGCTTTATTGGTCCATAACTCGACTGAGTCTCGTGTGTCATCCATCATGTAGTTCCTCCGTCTAACTCCATCTTGCATTTCAAGCAGGATCTAATAAAGGACAATATATGTTGTCCGCCCACGCCTCTCTCCTAATCAAGTATTATCGTGCAAAAAATAAAAAATAAAATGGGTGGAGCGCGAATTGGGATCCGATATGCACTTTTTAAAAAAGTTGTATGGATCGTGTACCCATATTTACACTTCGGCTGAAATTATGAATAGGGTTGAGGTTGCATCATTGACTCCGGGAGAAATTAAAATGTAAACATATAGGCTGTTACGGCTGACGAAGCAGTTGCCAAGATCGATAAACACGGTGCTATTCAAATTTGACGGGAATGAAAATTTTAATTCCTTCTGCTACATGGTCGGTCTCGGTGATGGACTCTGTATGTAAATGCATATCCAAGTCTCCAGAGCATCAATGTTTTAGAGAGATGAGCTTATTTTGAAGCAGTACGGACGAGATAAAATATCCATCAGAGGAGAGCCATTTCTTCTGGCTTCATCAGGCATTGATCTCGGCGTTGCCATGGGGCAGATTATCCTTCAAAGTGCGTATCAGAGAATGAGGGGAAAGAGACGAAGATGCTGCAGCACAGTGTAACAGAAGAATTGAACAGAAATTTGGGAGAACCACCTGTTGCACGCATCACCTGTTCAATCCTCTGTTTCGAACTTCTCAACCTCCTAGTTTCGAGCGACAAACTCATATTTTAAAACGGGGCACCACGGGTCGTGCCTCTGATCATCGTTAAGATGAAGTTCAGTTGGCCCAAAGTCATCACATAAATGAGCGATTCAGCTCCGTCTACGATTCGTTTCAATCCCAAGAATATCGCGTCTGCAGGTGTTGAACCCTTCAGAGTCTCGCGTTTATCATTGCGCACTATCAGGTCGGAAGAAGACTCTTGACAACTCTCAGGAAACATTTGGCGCTCTGTGAGTTACGACCCATAGTGCCCCAGCACAAGCCATAAAAATGAAATCAGGATTACAACCAAAGTAAGTTGCCTGTACGCGCAGGCATTAAACTACCGATATCCCGAATCTAATCCCAAAACGAATCAAGACTTTTCATCAAAAGAAACGAACGGCAAAAATCGAGATATTACTCTCAATATGAAACAAAAGAGACTGCAGAACGACGTCCACACAATCTGCACTTTGGGTGGGAACTACTCTATTTTTCAACTATACCATCCTGCCATCACAGCTGTAAGATATCTAGCAGACGACACGAAGAGAAACAGGGCTGAGAGAGATTTGGACCGCTCGACCCGTAGTACTCTATGACCAATGGTGCTCTACCCTCCCCTAGTTTTTAGACGTTTCACGCTTCCATGTTTTTGCAAGGGTGAAACAGGAGTGCATTTTCCAGTTTTCTCAATCCCAAAGCAGCAGCGTAGGGCTTTTGGGTCTTTTGCGTCTTCGAATTCATTATTTTTCCAAAAGTGTATGCAGTATCGTCGCCGTTTTAAATGCACGCAAAAAAGAAGAATGGACGAAGCAAAGATCTCTGAGAATCTAATGAAAACAATCAATGACACTTCTATTGTTGAACCAGCCTCTTATCCATCGTAGAACACTGAGCGGGACGAAAAATGCCATCCCGACCCGCGAAAGATGCAAAAATTAGCCTCGTTCGGTCTCGTTCAGCCTTTTTAGTTTTTTTTTTGGTGCATTTTAATATTTTTTGTTCTGTAAAATATGAGTACTGATACGAGTGAACTCGTATCACTACCAGTCAAGCTCTCATGGCAATGCGCAGTACAAAACTACGGCTAATGCAAAACGAGATAACATGATGATCGACATTTGGAGATGTCTTGGGATCTCCTTGATCAGTAATATTTCAAGGATTGAAATTCACGCCGAGTTGCCACTGCAGTAAGAAAAGCGACTCAGCAGGATTTAAAAAGCAGGAGTCTCACTACTGGTCATTCAGTTTTTTAATGCTAAAAATGCAAATGTACTAAGTGAAACTTCCCAAGTAAGACAGTATGTTGATGAAACGTTTCCGAAATGTTTCCTATGTTGCTCTATGTTGCAAGTTGATGTACAACATTGATAAAACATTGCTTCAACGTTTTCACTTAGAATGTTGCTGCAACATTTGCTATCAACGTTGAGAGAATCTTTACGCTCTTGACATCGACAACGTAGCGACAACATTCCGATACAACATGGACTTTTAGTTTTAGGGAAGTTTTAGGGAATTGTAAATGTGTCCTACTTGCCACGAGATGGAGGCGTAGGTCTCGCTTTTCTCACACTACACAAAAGTGCCCTTCTCCCTTTCCCTGGAATCGTCCCGCACAGGAATGTTTAGTACATTGCCAGATGTCTCGCATTGTCTCATTATAGGAATAAATGAACATGGACACTTTATCACTTGTTATCCTCATATTCGAGACAGATTCATGGGACCAAGATCAAAAGCCAGTTCATATTCCCAAAAAGAACCCTTTCCAAGAACTCGTTAATTACTTCCTACAGGACGTTAAAAACGATGGTGGGGAGACCGTGATCTCAATCTTTCATTTCCTTTTCCTGAGAGCTAGATGAGGAAATGAAGGACTGCATTCGCGGGCACCCCATAGAACATTGCAGGTGGATCTTTTCCTGAAACGTGCCATATTTAGCACATCCAGGGGAAGATTATTTCCAAAAATGTACTATATCTCCTGCCCATACATGATACAGGTACTGTATTATGCATGGGTAGAAGTTACACCAGTACAGATATCGTCCTGTTGATGGGAACGTCTGGGTAGGGAGGTAAAGTATATGGTCCGAATTGATGAAAGAAATAATTCAATATTGGCAGAATATCGGTCCAGTTCAGGGTCAATGAAGCCTATGCTTCTCCGGGTAGTAATGCCAATACAGATCCAGATTAGATCTCAGTGAAGCAGTTTTTTCCATCAACATTGCAGCAACATAAGTCCTGAAACGTTTCTGCAACGTATATGTAATGAATAAGTAACGATTTGCAACGCCAATGCAAAGTTCTCTCGCAACATTTGAGCAACGTTGACGTTTTGGACATTTACACATAGAGCAACATTGTTCATCAACATTTTCTAAACGTTGCAGGAATATCTTGTGTTACTTGGGTTTGTTCCGTCTCGTGAAGTAAATCCCACCGCGTAACATGCGGACCCGTGCAGTGCTCTAGTCCATTTTAGAGGCTTGCCCCTGATCCCCGCAGCTTTGGGCGAAGCGAACCGAGGTATGACTTCATGCAGCATTCAGGAAGCATCCGGCACGACTTCATGCAGCATTCAGAAAGCATCCGATCGATATATATCCAAGAAGAGGACGGAAAAACTGGCTTAGCCCACCCCGTTCCATCCGGTCTCGGTGCTTTATTTCCTTCCCCGCATTCGCGGAAGCACCAGGCGGTGAACCATGATCGAGGCTCACCTTCGGGTCACACGGCACAACAGTGCAGCGCCAGTGGCTTCTGATCCTCCGATGGTTTTGCTACGTTTTGGTAGTGCTTTGTCGCCTACTTTCGTACACGCTCGTAAATGCTAGGTGGAGAAGAAAGGAAACCGCAAGAATTCACGATCCTTTTAATGCCGAAGTCGCGAAGGCCACCATCGACATAACTGCAAAAGGGGGGCCATCACGCGAAGAATGGCAGAGGCGGGGGAAACCAAAATAAATGGTTCGGACGCAATCGCGTCTTTTCATGTGTCGAGATGGCAAGTAGCATATCAATATGGTACTCTTCCCCTATGTTACTCTTTCGTCTCGCTACAAACAAATTCCACGCCCCATCTGTCGCCTGCGAGAATCATTGAATGCAGTTAGCTGTTTCAAGGGATTCTGAACTTCTCTTTCGAATACGACTCACGAATTCTGGATCCCCGGACGAGAAGTGATCGAATGGTAATTGATTTCAAGGGAAGTGATCGTATGGTAAATTATTTAACGGGGAGTGATCGTATGGTAATTTAAGGATGTGAAATGATGATTTATTAGTGTCTGTGAAGAGAAACCAGTCATCCCTCATCAGCAAAGAAAAATATTCCCATTCATTTGTTGACGTAGCGACTGGCAGATTTGTCTTTCTTCTTCATACAGCCTTGCCAAGTGTCCTCAATAGTGAGGATTGAAGCTTGAATCAGATGTCAAAAGTCACGACTTTGTGCGTACATTTTGATTTTGAGGCCATACGTCATCTGTGATTGGGGCATTATATCTGCTGTTGTCGCATCTCACTCATTTATCCAAATGTTGAACCCCGTGACACTTATCAACATTCTTTCCCCCGTAACTAATTTTGTGGACGAGAAGCATTTAAGAGGAGAAAGTTAGTTGCTATGTGATTAAGGAGAGGCTTTAAAATCTTTCCTCAGAAGTAGGAGAACGATGAATGCAAACATGCACATTCCGCACTTCATAAATTCCGAGTTCTCAAATTTTCGACCGGGGATTGTTTTTATTTCCAAACAGGGTTACGGACAATCATAAACGCCCTGCTGAGTTCGATGTACCAACTGTTCGATGTGATGTTGTTGACGATGTTTTGCCTGGCTGTGTTCGCCCTCTACGCCCTTCACGTCTTCTCTGGAGTCCTCCACAACAAGTGCGTCCGGGGATTCTCGCCCGCCTCGACGGAAAACGTTTCGCTTCAGTTCTACGAGTGAGTTCTGCCGTATCTTACTTTGCTTTTGTTGCTTTCTTCTCGAGAGCAGAAGAAAATAATTCTTTTCATGGATCTAGAGGTTAGATGAATCCATCTAACCTCTGGTACAATGTCGACCGGATCCAAAAAAATTTACTGTTGTGCCTTAGCGGTTTTTTTTTCGTAAACACTCACGACGTGCACATACGTCGTCCTTGTTCATAGCTGAAAGCTCAGAGAAGACTGCAGATATTTCCGTCGGTTGCCCACGGTCCTATTTTGGGGGACTAATTCATTCGAAATGAGCGGTGGAATGGGAGAGGAAAAAAGCGCAAGGCCCGAGTTCGACGAGATCTTGTCGATAAATCGACCGCGAAAGCGGGCTTGTTCGTGAGGGAAGATAAGCTGAAGGTTGCATGCATTATACCTGCTAGGGAAATTCATTAGGAGAATGCCAGGAGGCCACTTATGCTGGTCTTTTCACGAATAAGTCTTTCTCCTACCTTTCTTCCACTTTTTTATTATTATTCCTCTTCGAGAACCTGTGCGTAGGATACGTAGGCCTCTTCGATGGAGCCGCTTCTTTGTCATTCTTCGCTTCATACTTGCGACACCTTTTCATACAGCTCGTCTGGATATTGAAAGGCAAATGACTATGCACTGCTGTCACGATGAGCCATCACTCTTGAATGTGCGACGAGTCCAACGATCAAAGCCTCCACACTATTCTGAAGGGGCAGAAAGATGATGTCCGGGTAGATTCATCCGAGTTCGTCGCGATCGCAAGGCCTTTCTCGTTCGATACAAAGAATATTTCCTGCCTCCTTGGACACATCGTCCATGAATCGCGAAAAAAATGAACCCGGAAGTTGGGTCTCTCCATAATTTTGACTGACGAAATCCTCGAGCGTTAAACTGCAAAAAAATTACATGTAGGCTTCCTGCTTTTCTCAGATCACATTAAGACTTAAACGCCCTGAAGGGGCTTGTCTGACTTTTCGTGAACAATGATGCCTAGGTCTGACACGGATGGGGAGGGGGGGAAGTCCGTGAACAAGGAAACCAGACCAATAGTGAGTTGAAGTATAATAGTAGTTCTCGAAACGCTGTTGAAAACATGAGGTCGGACTCCGTCAGAAGTGAGAAGTGAGGGTTCCTTTCCCGTTATGAAAATGGTTGTCGTATTAGATTCCTTAGGTCAGTGATGCGCAATCCGCGGAGACCTTTTGTGTGTCCCCTTGGATGCCTCCGATCTCTAAAGATCCTAATTTATATGCGGCCTATTTCGGCTCATGTTCCAGGGCCTGCGGCCCTCGAACCCCTCAAACATGAGCCGAAATCTCAATTTGGCCCTCTACGAGGAAAAGGTTGTGCACCACTGCCTTAGGTGATCTCTTTTATAAAAAGCCATATCATCTAGTCAGACATATCCTCTGCTACTTAAAACGGTCTTTTCAAATTATCCTCACCCGATCTAGTCAAGCCTTTTTGAACCATGCTTCGTCCACAATCGCCAGGAGTCTCTCTGGACGGTTTAATCTGTTTAAACAATTGCATCGAGGAATGTCTTCCCCTAAGTTGTTTGTGGGGAAAAGATCTGGTACCTAATGAATAGCAATGGGCGTCTGCAGGACGCGCTTCTCCATAACATCTGGGAGGGAAAAGGCTCTTACTGACTACATTCAGTTCAGAAGGGGAGTATTTCAGGGAGATTCCCTGAGCCCTCTTTTGTTTTGCATCTCCCTCTTGCCCCTCTCAGTTCAACTGAGGCAGACGACAGGCTATATGGCAGGTCCACCAAACTGCCGCTCGCACAGGGTCACGCATCTGTTTTACATGGAAGACCTGAAACTATGCGTGTAACCAGGGTCAACTTCAACAGGCTCTTGAAGTAGTTCACTCCTTCACCCGTGAAATCGGTATGGAGTTTGGGTTGGACAAATGTGCTACTCTCCACCTGAATAGAGGCAGATGCACTGAACTAGGTGATGATCTGCAGCTCGTGGATGGGACGATCATCAAACATCTTGCGCCATCTGAGCCCTACAAGTACCTTGGCCTGCCCGAAAGGGAAAGCCATCGCGTGCTAGACATCAAGAGGGCCATGACATAGGTGATGATCTCCAGCTCGTGGATAGGACGATCATCAAACATCTTGCGCCATCTGAGCCCTACAAGTACCTTGGCCTGCCCGAAAGGGAAAGCCATCGCGTGCTAGACATCAAGAGGGCCATGACCAGCAAGTACAAAGAGCGCCTCTGGAGAATGTGGTCCTCCCAACTCTCTGGAATCCATAAGATCATGGCTACTAATATGCTGGCAGTACCCGTCCTGTCTTACAGCTTTGGCATCCTTAAGTGGACCAAAACCGAGCTCAAGGACCTCGACATCGCCACCCGCAAGGTCCTCACCGCCAATCGTAGCCACCACCCCTAGGTGTATTTTTAGACTGTTTTTAAATTTATGAGCAGGAATGCTGCAAATGTTAACAGGGAGTGAGTTCCAAAATTTCGTTGCTCTGTAGTGGAATTTTGGAATCTCCCCCACTCGCAGCCAACGTGGGCGCAACGTGGTGTGCAGCCTAGAATAATTTAATCTGCTATTATTCCGAACCCGTGGTTCATGGTCATAAAAAAGCAATGGGCCAATGGGTCAATGGGCGTCTGAGCACCTCTAATACGGTATGGTGGCATGTATGCACCCGATGCATGAACTGCTTACATGCACACTTGAATACAAATATATGTATTCTCAATAGTTAAAATTTGTTTAGCTCCGTTTTTTCATTGGGCAAAAATTTCGCTGTTTTTGGAAAGTCGACTGATTCGCTAGATCTATATTAGCGCTCACGCCTTTTTTCTTTACTCTTTGCTCGCTCTCCTCTTATTGATCTCAGCACTATTGCACACGATTTTATCTTGAATTGTAAATTCCACAGTATTGCATCACTTTAATATATATTTGTACGCCTGAGTCAAAATTATTGCCTCCGTATGTCTGATGTTTCATTGGGCGCTTTGATTGAGCTATTTCTCCTGGACGAGGGGAACAGAGTTGAGCTTGGGAGCGTGAAGGGCTTCAGAGTGGCATGCATGCGAGTAGGGACATCCATGCCAAGGGTTTAAAGTATGCTAGTTTGTGTGCCTGGGAAGCTGCCCTTTCTGAATATTCCTATCCCTATGAATATCTCTCCCAAATCCAATTTCAGATTTTTGACCACATATATTTTTATTTGTTATAGGCACGTGCAAGATCCAGTGAATTGGCTGATGTGGAACGAGGAGCCGGTTGTGTGCGGGAATGGCACAGGCACAAGGTCGGTTACCTTCATCTCAATTAACAGTTCTAATTCATCTCGACTTCACACAGAAACCTCTCGAAGAAATGGGCTAGTTAGTTCGTTTCCAGCTCTTGGCATCGATCAGTGGGACATGATGACCGACGTCACGCAGAGCATTACGGTTCGATGCACCTGAAACCCGGAATGAGTACACTCCGTGTCGATAAAAAAGAAGTCCAGGGGCTCCTCGGTAGTCTTGTTCCGTTTGAACCTGGTCAAGAGGAAAGCAATCGATGCCCATGAATTCCGAGAAGGAGGGATTGCGGAAAGCCCCGAGGGAAGTGGAATGGAAGGAAGACGGCATATGGATCCAAAGAGAGAAATAGGATTTCAAAGGCACCTTCGACCCCAAGGGAAATCCAAATTCTCTTTTAGGGGCTTCGGGGAACTCGACAGACTTATATAACTTCTTAAGCTCTCCGGCTGCAGTGACCCTTTGATTATTTTGCCGCTCTTTCTGAGCAAGTCAAAGGGTATTCATGAAAGTCATCAGGATTTTAGTATCTGCAACCTTGATGAATTCCATGCACTAAGTCAATTTTGCATCTTAGAGCTCATTGATTCGGCGGCAGCAGCTCAAAAGGTTTAACAGTGTCTCGTTATGTAAATTAAAGCCTCTGGTAGAAGTCGGGCCTGTGTGGTTAGGAGGTCGAGATTGACGTTCTGAATGACCATTGCGTGCGAGCGAGGGTATTCAGGGGTATGAATGAGGGGGTTGTCCTGGCCGCGTTTCGTAATCCTCCTTTCTTGGCTTGCATGAGGAGTCACATTCAGAGGGGGAAAGCATACACTATTCGGCTATTTTATGTCGTATTTTTCTTAGCAGATCGTCTTTTCCTTGACGTTCCGTAACGGTGTGTGCAATTCTTATACCAGGGAATGTCCCTTGGGATACACGTGCCTGCCGGACGTCGGATCGAACCCGGACTTCGATTACACGAATTTCGACCATTTTGGCTGGTCCATACTCAATACATTCCGCCTGATCACGCTCGACGTCTGGGAGGACATCTACAACAAGGTGAGCAAAAGCGGATGGCGATTCCAGATAACGATAATTGGTCGATCGGGCCAGTGGACAGCTCACTAAGGAGCTAAAGTACACCTCCGCTCATGCATGCCTGTTCATTATGCATTATTTTGTCGACCGCTTGCGTGTTTTCCTTCGTAAATGCTATCCTCGGCGTGAGACCCAAGCGGTTCGTGCATGGTGAACCGTATATAACGTCACGCCAAATTGTTCCTCCGAAGACCGGCTGATGAAGAGAGAACTGAACTTAATCTACTTTACTGAGGTCTCTGATGGCGTTTTGCTCTCACCCGACCGGAAGCTTGATTGCCAACCTCGCTACACGCCCGATGCAACGTCAAACCGGTCCTATCAAGCCGATCCGCATCCTGACAGAGCTAAAAATCACCCCATATTCTTATACCGATATCCAGGCGTTCGAAATTAGGACTGATTTCGCTTGAAGGCAACGGAGTGGAACTCGCTGAAAATTTTCCTATAGGCGATTGGGGTTTCCCTAATGACGGAACGTAGCCACTATTATTCATCGAAACTGTATCTTTGAAATTCGAAAGTTGCGTCCCTTTAGATTCCGTGACACTGGAAATTGTTATATAAAGGATATTGTTATTCTTTGATGACGGAAGCAATCTCAAATTTCCATCTGATTCCTGAGAGTTGCAAATTCGTTCGGTGTGTCTCATTTGAATGCATGGGTGTCTATCGATAGCTCATAACCTGGAGGCGATAATTATTAGGTCAAAAGTCCAAAAAGTCTAACCATTTTGACATTATAGGGCCCTATTTCGGCGATAAGAATAGCATCGTACTGAATACCTTCACACAACCAACAATGAGAGTTTGAGGAATTGTCGCTACCATTTACTGACAAGTTGTTGAAAAATTAGGAAAATTAGCCAAAAAATTGACAAAATTGAGGGACGCTCTTTTTTATGGACTGGAGCATATTTGTTGGGAGGTCATCTTTCAAGACAATGACTTTCTCCTTTGAATCAGATCAGAAGGAATGCGCTATGATATAAACTTTTTTGTCACTGCGATAAACGAATGGAGTTTTTGAGTTCCCGCGAATCGTGCATGATTGCGCAAATCGTTCTTTCAGGAACTTCGCTTCCCTCTTGCAGTCATCCCAGTATTTAAAGAAAATTGGTAAGATGTCCGTTGCTTGTATGGTCGTTGGAGACTGGTTTTTGCAGTTAACCTCCTTACTGAACCTCCAACTCCTCTTACACTCCGTTTCCTTGGCAAGTTGGCAAGTGGGGAGAAGTGTCACTCAGCTGGAACGCTTATGTCTGCCTCATGATTGCACAAGTTGGAAAATTTGTATCGATTTTTAAAGTGCGAAGCGGTTCCACCAGAGAAGTAGGTGATCTTTCGCAGTAGAAAGCGAAATGTATCCCTCTGGAAATTGATGAGGTTCCTCTGAAAGAGATTGACAACAACCGGCTTAGGATGACGACAGTCTGATATTTGACGTAGTTAACATGCTGCAATTTCCCGAAACCCGTGTAATATGCATAAATGGATGGATAGTTGCTTGTGAGTTGTCCCAATGAAAACCTTGTGCTTCGTCCTGTAGAATCTATCTATATAATAATAGACGACATCCTCCGTCTGTCTGTCTGTCCGCCGAAAGCCTGCACGGGTCGACATTTTGAACTCGACCCGATTCGAATCATGGTCCTACCCATAGAGTGTGTATAGATGTCTCTGGAGAGGCCTTCGCTGCCTCGAGAGTTACAAGTGCCTCCGCCATCTTGGGACTGGACCTTGGGATCGCTTCTGTTTTTGATCTACATAAACGATTTGGATCTCGGCGGAGAGGATAAGATAAGTAAATTTGCCGACGACACCAAGATAGGTTTTTCGGTAAGGGAGGAGGAGGATAGGGCTCGAGCCGAGCAAGATTTAATTCTTTTGGATGAGTGGAGCATCTCCACGTCGGTCGAAATAACGGTAGGTTTATCGACACGTTCGGCGAGGTTAAACTGGGGGAGGCAAACGGAGAGAGAGATTTAGGAGTTTCTATCGACGATGGCCACAAGTCTTCCTTGTTCGCGCAAGCGACAGTGGCCAAATGCAGCAGGATTCTAGGTTTCATTCGTCTTTCGGTTGCAAGCAGGACATCTCGCGTTATTCTTCCGTTGTATGCGGCGCTGATGAGACCCCAGTTGGAATATTGCATCCAGTTTTGGAGGCCTACAAATAAGAGTGAATTGTT